>JARYHS010011898.1:0-20382 GCA_031002005.1 Vandiemenella viatica
TCGGTATTTTACTGATCACTTTCTTTAATGACCTTTGTTCATGTTCGCTGTACGTGAGTTATTAGGTTATTTTAAGTGGACATCAAACCAAATATCTTACAGAATCAATTATTCTGGCAATCAATTTCTTCTGATTGCTCATTGTTTAATAATATGGAATGTGTTAAATTCTATGGCCATTACATATTCTATGACCAATGATTACATTAAGAGTGTTTGCCCATTCTCAACAATTCTTTCGAAGCAAACATATTTTTTTTTTTAAATTTTGAAGAGTGAACTTTAAGGGTCAAATACAAGTCAAGTTTGTATTTAAGCAAGTTCAAGTCTATGACCTTTGAAACAATTATACGATTGCGCTATCGTCCCTTTTCGTGTTTAATACCTACCTCTATTAATGCTTCTGAGTTCTTCAAGCTTGTAACGAACGCGTCTTGTGACCGCTAGTTACATTAATAAACTATATGTTTATTATTTAAAATGTGGAATATTTTAGTGGGCGTTTGGGCGCAGTGTACATTGTACAGATCTGAGGAATGCCAGCAGGCCGGTTCCTAGAATTAGCGAGGGGAGAATAGTGAGTGCCTAATGGAGGGGAGATTTGTGCTTGCCAGGTAGACAAACAGGGTGATCGGCGAGAGTTTTCTGTTTTGCATGTGGCACGACGAACGAGGGAAGGATATTCGATGCCGGCCGGGCATTCACGATCGGTCGATGTGGACTGTCTATTCGTGAGTGGGACTGTTGCTGCTACCTGGATCCGGACACCCGCTATTTTGTTTGAGCAGATGAGCTCAGGCAAAGGACGACATCTGAGGAACTGTGCTACACTGGTCCATAGCAGAGAAGACCGTCATCCAATGTGTGGCGGCAGACATGTACATTCGGTAATTATACATCGCCAATGAAGGACACTGTGCTAGCTAGACTTTCAAGTTCATAGCATTGCCCAGCTACGACCCTGCAGATAAGAACTCTCATAGCCCGGAGCAAACATCTCTTTCAGAAGTGAAGTCAAAATGTTGACTTCGTTTACTGTTTAATTTTTGTATTTTATATAAAATACCCTGGCGCCCACAAAAGGACAACTGATTAATTTTAACTAATTTTGTTATGTATGTCATGTGATTAATTGAAATAAAACCATTTGTGATTTCTCGTATAAAGTATTCACGCAAGTTCTACCTTTCATGATAATAAAATAAAATAATAAAATTAATTATAATTTTAAATCAGGTAATGAGGTCAGAACGTTACAATGGCGAACCAAGTGGGGCTTTTCGATTATTAATTGCAAAAATTAATTATGCTATGAACGAAAGACAGCACTATGTCCTTGGCAACTTTCTTATTTTGTAGATAGAAAGTAGTTTGTATTTTTGCGTAGTTAATGCATGTATAAATTCATGTTGTACTTGTTGATCTTAGATGCAAGTTGGTTCTGCAATAAGATCAGATAAATTTATTTTGTGTGCATTGCGTGTGTTAAATAATAATTATCTTGTGTGACATGGGAATGTGCAATGGGTTTTGTCCAAACGCACTCAAATTCTGTTGTATTACGGCGTTGATAATTGTTGTGATGCTTTCTTTATGGCAATTGCAAGTAGTTGTCGAAATATTTGTGTGGATTTCGAGCCATATGTCCAGGGTAACGATATCCTTTCATATTTAAACCATTTTTCCGCGAAGGTATTTGATGAGTAAATTCTTCTTGTAATTTTTCCATTGAAATTATAGAATGTGTTGTGGAATGTTCTTTGGGTTTGATTTTATTGTGCAATCGCGGATTTTATTGAGGCATTTTATTTGCAGATTAGTGTAAAGTCTCTCTGATGGTATGTTTTGCAATCCTTATTCTTTTCTTTGTTGTTGTGTATTGGAATATTCTTTGTGTGTCAACGAAATAGTTGAAAATAGCGTGAAGTTTTAAAGTAATGCGCTTGAGATCCAGTACCATTATTAACATGTCGAAAGAAATCGTGGAAGGGTCAAATTTATCACAGGCCAGTACCCACTGATTCAAATAGGATCATATCGGGGAAGACAATAATCGCAGAAATAGCGTATTCCACCAATCACCCGTTGAATTAGGCAGGAAATTTGGATAATTTTCAGACTACCTCCAACATGAGTGCGAAAAACGTCTCGGTGATTCCTGCATTGCAGACTCAGCAACACCAGATGAACGATATAGCGGCTTTATTAATGGAGAAATTTTCACAATTATCTGCTCAATTTACAACACAATTTCAAGAATCCAATGAAAAATTGTCTGAACTCTCAGTGCAAATGTCTAGTAAAATCGAGAGTCTTGAAAGAAAACAAGAAATGGCTCACAAAAGAATTGAAGAGCAATTTGCTACTTTTCGCGGAGAAATTGGCCGAGAAATAAATGATTTTAAAAAGGAAATTAGCTCTGAGATCACTCTTTTAAGCAAAGTCCAGACGGAGTTAAAGTCTTCTTGCAATGCTTGAGACGACTAACAATGAAATTTGCCGTAAAGTAGAAGCGAATAAAAGTTCAATTGAACAAATGCGCACAGAAAACAGTGAAAATTTAGGTCAGATTTCTGAGTTTGCTCATTCAATAAAAGATGGTGTTGATGAAAATTTAGGTAAAATAAGATCCGAAGTTGGAGACCTTAAGAATTCCGTGGGAGAAATGGAGGAAAGTCAAAAGAATCTAGAAACATCACAGCGTAACCTTGCTGCCGAAACGGAGGTAAAATTACGTAATTTGGAACGGAAACTAACCGAAAGGAATAACTCTGCTAGCAACAATGACAATGTCAAGCTAGTTGTGCTCAGCTGTTTTCGGGAAATCGAGTTAAAGCTGCCTAGATTTGGTTCCAAGGGGGGAATAAACCCGAAAGCTTACCTCGAAGACCTTGAAAGATACTTTCAAATTAAAGCTGTTCCGGAGTCGGCAAAACTTTTAATCATTAGCCAGTCATTTTTTGAACAAGATCGTTCATGGTTACAAGTAGCATGTACTCCAGATATGTCGTACGCACAGTTTAAGGAGTTGTTTTTGAATACTTTCTGGTCAGCAAAAATACAAAACCAAGCTAGGATACGATTTTACAAGGAAAGTACGTGCCTAAGCCTGGTGATTCAATGGAAAGGTATGTGGAACGGTTAGTCGTAAAAAGTCGTTATTTTGACACAGTGATGCCGGACGCGGAGTTCATTGATGTAATAAGCTCACATTTCAGCCCGAGGGTTCAAGAACACATCTCGCCTGTATATGTAAAGAATATCACTGATTTATTAGAAACACTGCGGAATCTAGATGCCATAGGACAACGAGCGAGCCGTGAACAGTGCGCGGAAAATGTGCAGGACAATCGCTCTAATTCTCATGGATACTTCCGGCCAAATAATCAGAATAACGGGCAAAGTTTCAAGGGAGGTAAAAATTGGAAGCAAGCCCAATCTGGCGATAAGAAACCGTGGAAGACTGATGGTCAGCGGGATGGTCACGGGCAAACACGCGGGGGTTCGCCGGAGGTGAATGCTATTCTAACCGTCGATCCCGGCAATAAAGTGAAAATTAATTGAGAGTTGGTGCAGCACGTGAAACATCGCAGGGTGACCAATTAAAACAATGAGATTTCGCCGGGGATGCTGAGGGCTCTCCACAGTTTTTCCTTATTAATTTAACATACTGGCGAAATGGCGGTGTGGAGAATGATGCGGATATAGCAAGACCAAAGCATAATCAAACTTTCACTGTAGGGCAACGAGTATTATTACGCACCAGTCCACAATCATACACCAATAAGAAGCTTTTGCAAAGTTTATTATAATATATATATTCCATGCATGGTGAAAAGGATAATCTCAGTTAACGGCACTTATTCACTAATGGAACCAATGACTTTAACCCCATAATTCACGAAACTTGAAAGAGTATTCTGATGATCACAAAGTTTTGGTACAGTCGCGCGAGGATCATTTGTGCAACTTGTTTCTCTTGATAGTGACGATGGGCATATATGTGCCGGAAAAGGATAAAAACTTTCCGAGATAATATGTTGGGAGTTGATTTCTGGCAGACAGAAGGATTCCAATACGTTGGGGTACATTTACAGATAAATTTCTGGAACTTCACAGATGTTGTGTGGCATATCAAATCACCAAGTAGCCAAGGGAAAAGGATCTCCGAGGTACTAGGTAGATAATATTTTATTTTGTTTTGTTCATAAGGAATTACGCGAATCAGCATTCCATGAACAAAATTCTTTTATGCCATGGCAAATGTACTTATAACGTTGTCTTGGGAAATCGGGAAGTATACTGGGCGGCATCCGCGTACACTTGATCGAGATCATGTTAATTTAAAAATCACGCGAGGTCTGTAACAATGGAGATAAAAGGGGATGTAATTGTCATTTTATATTCAAAGGATGGTGGCGGAAATCCATTACAAATACTTTGCTTCGCGGTGACATAGTAAAAAATTTGGAACAATCTTGCATTGCTTTGGACAACCCTGCACTTCATAGATGATGACTTCACTGCTTAAAAGTTTTTTTTTATTATTCAGATAAGGATATGTTCCTACAGTTTATTCATTCATTATATATTGAGATTGTTTGTGTTATCCTATGTGTTGAATATCTATGATGATCACAACTTATGATGTATTGCGCTATTTTTAAGAATGGTGTCAAGTTAAATTTTCAATTTGATATAAAATGTTATTGTGTTAGAACATCTATATCACTACAATAATTTGTTACTTATAAGGTTACATTTGAAATGGTTATATTATGTATTTAAGGCTTGCACAAATCTACCCACAATCAGGGATGGGAGTAAGAAAAGTCTATGTACAAAGTAGCCAAGGGACATATGTTCGGTTGAATATTCATGTCGGTGGAACTTGTGATGGAATAGGTTAGAATAGGTTACCAGATTTATAATTACTGCTAAATTAATGGACGAGGAAGGAAAATTTGTATATTTCTTATTGTGAAAATTTAAATAAAACTAGTTTATTTAAATTTGCCGAACCAGGGGGAATATGTAACGAACGCGTCTTGTGACCGCTAGTTACATTAATAAACTATATGTTTATTATTTAAAATGTGGAATATTTTAGTGGGCGTTTGGGCGCAGTGTACATTGTACAAGTGTGGAGCGGCAGATCTGAGGAATGCCAGCAGGCCGGTTCCTAGAATTAGCGAGGGGAGAATAGTGAGTGCCTAATGGAGGGGAGATTTGTGCTTGCCAGGTAGACAAACAGGGTGATCGGCGAGAGTTTTCTGTTTTTGCATGTGGCACGACGAACGAGGGAAGAGATATTCGATGCCGGCCGGGCAGCACGTTCGGACGATGTGGACTGTCTATTCGTGAGTGGGACTGTTGCTGCTACCTGGATCCGGACACCCGCTATTTTGTTTGAGCAGATGAGCTCAGGCAAAGGACGACATCTGAGGAACTGTGCTACACTGGTCCATAGCAGAGAAGACCGTCATCCAATGTGTGGCGGCAGACATGTACATTCGGTAATTATACATCGCCAATGAAGGACACTGTGCTAGCTAGACTTTCAAGTTCATAGCATTGCCCAGCTACGACCCTGCAGATAAGAACTCTCATAGCCCGGAGCAAACATCTCTTTCAGAAGTGAAGTCAAAATGTTGACTTCGTTTACTGTTTAATTTTTGTATTTTATATAAAATACCCTGGCGCCCACAAAAGGACAACTATTAATTTTAACGAATTTTGTTATGTATGTCATGTGATTAATTGAAATAAAACCATTTGTGATTTCTCGTATAAAGTATTCAAGCAAGTTCTACCTTTCATGATAATAAAATAAAATAATAAAATTAATTATAATTTTAATCAGGTAATGAGGTCAGAACGTTACAAGCTGAAGAGATTTTATTCGCCCTCAAACACAGGTCAAGTTTACATTTGGTCAAATCAGGTAAACCTGTAATAATCTTTCATCCTAAAAACTGGAACTAATCTAGACCCGTGACGATACACAAAAAACAGTCACGGGCTAACACTAGTGACAAAAAACATGAATGAAAAGCTACGTGGCTTTGTTCGGAAACTACCCTCCCCACCCTAAGTAGCCCAGCGTAGCTTTTACTAGACCTCTTCTTCCCCTATACCAAGCCACGTAATTTATGGACGCACCCTAGGGTCCGTCTGCTGCAGAGCCCTATGCTCAACAATGTGCGCTGAAAGGGTGCTCCTTAACACTTGTACCAGCACTGGACTTTGCTCTGCCGTCAGATCTGCCACAGATAGCCCCCTATCCTGCTATACAGAGCAGGAAAGCCTCCAACTTTTACGTTCTGTGATATGGACGCCCACCACCTTGTCGCCTACTCATGGTTTCATAGTACGCGAACAGCCGACCAGCCTAGCCGTTTCCGATATGCTCGTTCCCAGACACCGGGCCAGAATAATCTTCCTTTTGTCAGAGTCACATACGACAGTGGATTTCTAACTTTTCACACGTATCGTCGCCAGAATGACTCTCCAATCGCCTCTAATCCGCTTATAAACTTTCATTGCAGCATGACGTACCCGACATTCGGGAGGACGCCGGTTCGAATCCCCGTCCGGGCATCCAGATTTGGGTTTTCCACGGTTTCCCAAATCACTCCAGGCAAATTCCGGGATGCTTCCTTCAAAAGGCTATGGCCGAATTCATTGCCCCCCATCCTTTCCCGTCTCTAAAAACCTCGCTGTTAAGAGACGTTAAGCAGTTAAAAAAAAAAAAGCTAGACCAAATTCATTAAATATAGCTGAAAGGACAGCAATAACACCAGTTTAAATATAAAATATGATTAGATACGATGGAAGAAGTGTGGGGATTGCGTTATAGGAAGCAAAATTTAAACTGGTGGCCAAAGGAAGAACTATGTGAGAAACGAAATGGCACTAGCCTAAAGAGCCTTCTTGAAAAAGAGAAATCTTTTCGTATGTGTTTTGTAAGAGATAGGCAAGGAAGAAGTTTGTGGCATAATCTCACAGAAAGTAAAGACCGAATAGTGGGCCACATTTTAAAACATTCAGCATTGTTTAACTTGATAGTGGAGGGGATAGGCGAGGAATGGAACTGTAGAGAAAGACAAATACGAGAATATGTGAAGCGGAAAACTAAATCTCGCAATTATTATATACCTTACACAGTCACTACTGTTTATTAAGTAAAAGCTTCTCTATACATACAGGTGGGTCCGCATTTTCGAGACGACGAAGAAGCGCTGATGAAGGTAGCTGGAGAAGTACCCGAGCTTTTAGACGAGGTCGTAACGAAGCTCATACGTAGAGAAGGCCGTACTCGTCCAAACAGTGGCCACTCTAATGTTTGTGACTGCCGTCACTTGCTGGATGCACAACAGGCCAAGAGACATTTGCAGAAGGTCGCGTAGCCGTCGCATGAACTTTGCTTTGTAGTCTCCCGTCGGCAATTTGCTTCAGCTTCGTCACACTTATATGACGTAACACTATTCTAGGTTTCGATCTGCCTTGGTAAGAACGTTACCTCACACCTCAGGTCTCCAATTCCACTGACCCCCTTACACATAAACACTACTATCTTATTAACATTTTAGTACTAACGTGTCGAATCCTGAAAGGACTCGCAGTAAAATGTTGCATTACAATGCTGTTTATTTAATAGATTTAGCCCGCCGCTTCTCTGGCGCAATGCACAGGATGATTCATATGTCTCTCCAGACTTTCAGACATTTATTGTAAAATGACTGTGATGCTCGAGCCGTGCTGACGTTTACGTCTTATGTCCATTTATCTTAGTAACTAGCTGATACCCGCGACTTCGTACGCGTGGAGTGAGAATTCTTTGCCAGAATTGAATATAGAAAGTTTTTGTTAAGAAGGATTGGTCTCAAACAACACCGAGTAGGCATAATATGACAGGAAAGCTATCAATATATCATTATACCGTCGAACCTGTCTCTTGAAGAGAATCAGTTTCCAACATATTTCTGTCACCATTCGATAATTTCTCAAAATTTCGTGACTACAACTGTTAATCATACCGGAAAAAATGTCCTGTGCCTTTCCTAAAGATTTTCTTGTCAAATTCCTTTAATATCGGTATAGCCATTTAGTCAAAAAAACGTAACAAAAGACACAGACTTCATTCCGCATTTACAGTATTATTACTGCAGATCACACACACACACACACTGACTACGAAAAAGTCCTGAGGGATCATTATAACGTAAAAAGGTGTACACCTACAGCATTGCAAGACTACCTACGATATGCCTGGCATTGGACCCCTAAATTTGTGATATGTACAGTTTAACATTCAATCCGAATAACCGACGGTCCAGGCGTGACTCTTACGATCAAAAACAATTTTTAAAAATCTTTCCCTCCATAGAAATTTGAACCGGAGACAACGATCCATGCATCCTACGCGTCTGTTTATCACCGTCAGTAATTTTTCGAAATTGTAAGGCAACATGTATTATATATACAGAAAATTTTTCAACCAAATGTAGACAGTATTTTTCTCCTTTTTTCAAAGGATAAGTGTCAAACTTTCATCGAAATCGGATGAAAACTGTGGATTTGTATGGAGAACAAACAAACATACATTAATCTTTATGTACACTCCTGGAAATTGAAATAAGAACATCGTGAATTCATTGTCCCAGGAATGGGAAACTTTATATACACATTCCTGGGGTCAGATACAACACATGATCACACAGACAGAACCATAGGCACATAGACACAGGCAACAGAGCATGCACAATGTCGGTACTAGTACCGTGTATATCCTCCTTTCGCAGCAACGCAGTCTGCAATTCTCCCATGGAGACGATCGTAGAGGTGCTGGATGTAGTCCTGTGGAACGGCATGCCAAGCCATTTCCACCTGGCGCCTCAGCTGGATCAGCGTTCGTGCTGGACGTGCAGACCGCGTGAGACGACGTTTCATCCAGACCCAAACATGTTCAAGGGGAGACGCTGGCCAGGGTAGTTGACTTACACCTTCTAGAGCACGTTGGGTGGCACGGGATACATGTGGACGCGCATTGTCCTGTTGGAACAGCATGTTCCCTTGCCGGTCTATGAATGGTAGAACGATGGGTTCGATGACGGTTTGAATGTACCGTGCACTGTTCAGTGTCCCCTCGACGATCACCAGAGGTGTACGGCCAGTGTAGGATATCGCTCCCCACACCATGATGCCGGGTGTTGGCCCTGTGTGCCTCGGTCATATGCAGTCCTGATTGTGGCGCTCACCTGCACGGCGCCAAACACGCATATGACCATCATTGGCACCAAGGCAGAAGCGACTCTCATCACTGAAGACGACACGTCTCCATTCGTCCATCCATACACGCCTGTCGCGACACCACTGGAGGCGGGCTGCACGATGTTGGGGCGTGAGCGGAAGACGACCTAACGGTGCGCGGGCCCGTAGCCCAGCTTCATGGAGACGGTTGCGAATGGTCCTCTCTGATACCCCAGGAGCAACAGTGTCCCTAATTTGCCGGGAAGTGCCGGTGCGGTCCCCTACGGCACTGCGTAGGATGCGACGGTCTTGGCGTGCGTCCGTGCGTCGCTGCTGTCCGGATCCAGGTCGACGGGCACGTGCACCTTCCGCCGACCACTGGCGACAACATCGATGTACTGTGGAGACCTCGCGCCCCGCATGTTGAGCAATTCGGCGGTACGTCCACCCGGCCTCCCGCATGCCCACTATACGCCCTCGCTCAAAGTCCGTCAACTGCACATACGGTTCACGTACACGCTGTCGCGGCATGCTACCAGTGTTAAAGACTGAGATGGAGCTCCGTATGCCACGGCAAACTGGCTGACACTGACTGCGGCGGTGCCCAACCGCTGCGCAGCTAGCGCCCTTCGACGGCCAACACTGCTGTTCCTGGTGTGTCCGCTGTGCCGTGCGTTTGATCATTGCTTGTACAGCCCTCTCGTAGTGTCCGGAGCAAGTATGGTGGGTCTTACACACCGCGTCAATGTGTCCTTATTTCAATTTCCAGGAGTGTATATAGATTAGCGCCAAAAATATATGATTCACATACGCGCTAATTAGAGAGGTTACACCTACATTCAAAGCATGACGATATACAACGCGTTGTTTCAAGATGATGTCTGCATAGTTGTCTCAGTTCGTTGCTGCACTGTGATGGTGTCCGGCGCTGACAGGAGAGCTGGTTTGAGTCTTGTTGGTGAAAATTTTTCATCAGGACTTGGCCCGTAGGGTAGGATTTAAATTCCTAATCACCAGATTGTGTACTGAAGTCCTGGTTAGATCCAAAACCTCTCCGCACTGGTTATGGACTGAGGCCATAAAACATTCGTCCATTGGCAGGGGACATAAATCCTTGCAGCCCCTTTAAGTCTATCGGCAGAGTAGTCATGAATGGACCGGTACCTATTTCACCCTCTTTCATCTTGCATCGTAGCATCACAGTCATCTTCATTTACAATAAAACGAACGATGTCACAATGTGGAAGTTAGCGGGATACCATCCCAGTTCTTCTCCGCCAAGACGTTATCATGGAGGCGTAAACATTTCCAGTAGTATCCGCCTATACTCGGACATGAGGCTGCTATGGTTAATTGTGGGAGTATTAATACTTATTTTATGAATTTATTAAAAATTACGTGAGCTGGTGAAGTATGGTGTTTTTATAAACTTTTTTTTCGAAAAAAAAAGATAAAAAATCTTCATTGTATATCAACTACTCTTCAATGATGATGAAAATGTGCCGTACATTATTATTGCTGGCAACACGTTTCCACTACAATTAATTTAATGATACCTTTTCCTGGAGATCTTCAAGAAGGGAGCTTTAAATTTAATTGCAAACTTTCAGCTTTTCCAATTGTTGTGAAAACTATATTTGGTGTGAATTTGAGCACTAAGGGAACCTATGGCTTTACTGCGAAAACAAGTATCTTTGGTAATGGCAAGCAATTTATTACACAAGTGTTTAATAAAATTTGTAGCTCAGCAAAAAATTTACTTCCCACCAGGCTAGATTGACACAATTATCAATGTAGGAATCACATCAGATAGTTGGATGTATTAAATGAGGGACAGCATTTTCAGATCCGTGCGGCAAGATGCACGACGTTCAAATTTGTAAACCTTTGACATTAGGAATAAATTCGCCAATTATTAAATGAACATTGAATAGTTATGTGGTGATAATAATTACGTTTATTTTCCAGCTATTTTTACTCATCTCTGAGGATGTGAAGCGTAGTCACTAAGCCCGCTTCACTGGTGGATTGGTGACCCTTCCGCCTGTTGGAAGGAACCTACAGCTAAACCATTGTTATCTGCCTGCTCTTGTTGTAACTTACGCTCTCTGTAATAGGTGTGTTTTGTTTGTGAAATGTATAGTTTATTAGATGGATGCGGAACCATCCCAGCATTCACCTAGGTTACTGCGGAAAACCGCTTAAAAACCGCAGTCACGACGACCTGGACTGTTTTTTTTTTTTTTTAACTGCTTAACGTCTCTTAACAGCGAGTAGGGATTGCAATCCAGCAAAGCGGGATCCCGCATCATTAGACAGCCTGGCGGATCCCGCACAAAATTAAGCGGATCCGCAATCCGCAAAATGCGGATAAAACGCGTGTCAGTGCGTGACTCGCTGCCCCACTCGGTCTCTATCGAATGTGTTGACACTGTTTGCCTGTACCCTTCCATTTGGCATTTGACGCGTGTGAACAAACGTTTGTTTTGTCAACCTTCGTCATTCGTAAGTAAATAGATACACTTTTACGTATTCATTTTCGAGTACACATTTCTGTAATTTGAGTTATGTTGCGTATTTAGTACGATTTTGTAACTATAATTATTTTTTATGTGTTGCAAACGTTATCCGAACTACAAAGTTACAGCTTTTTATTCACGGTTTCATTATTCCCATTTTCTGTATTTGCAAGATAAAGTTATTGTGACAATTTCCTTTTTTTGCGGCTGAAAATTTGATTATTCGTTGATAGGAAACTATTATTATCATAATTTTTAATCGCATACCTATTTATTTAGCAGCTATCAAAGGGCAATTGTATATCCTTTGACTTATTGCTGTTTTGGCCGCTGGCTCAATGCGTTTCTTTGACGAAAGCCGCCTGTTTACATGTGCCGCTCAGGCTATAGATTAATACCTCTTCTCCTTGTTATTATTTCGCCTAAGGCAAAAAAAGTTATAATGAAGTTTTCATGGGTGTATCGACGAATTGTGTTGTAGGAACACCGTACTTCGACGGCTGCCTCCACCGTCTCCCTCACGTGTGAAATTTCGTGTCTTTACAATAAAATCCGGAGATACAACCTATGAAAACTTCACTGCAATCATTCGCCGAGAAAGTCTCCTTTCTTACTAAAAAGTAATAATTTCCACTCTTAAACCGTCGTTACACTACATATGTAAGATTGAAATACTTGACCGTTTAAGTGTTGGTGAGTTGTTTCTTTAATAACATTGAATCAACTGTAAGATCAATGAAGGAATCAGAAGATATAATAATGAATCCCACAAAAACAATTTAAAAAAAAGTCTCGTGCTTGTGCAGTGACGAAAAGTTATGAGATCTTGTTCTGAGTCAAGTCTACACTTTACAGAGTATATTCACTTCACTTTATTTATTTGGTAACTTGGCCATTAAGCAATTTTTAAATTTATTTATTTATTTATTATTTATTATGGCATTTGGACAAGTAGCCATGCAGCCAAGCTGCGTACATTTTGGGTATTTTCATCTTTATCTATATACATATTTTACAATTTGCCTATTTAGCTATATACATTTGAATTAGTCATACAATCTTGTCACATACGTTTATATTTGCATATTTACCTATCAATATATTTAAATATTTGCATATTTCAGTATATACATATTTAGGTATACATACACCCATAGTCACATACATTTGTATTTCTACATTTAACTATTTACACCTTTACGTATTTAACCATTTAATTATTTACATGTTTAATTATATGCATATTTAGGTTCGGTATTTACTTGTGAACCAACATTTACATGTGTAGGAACGAATTGACTTGATCATCAGGTTTTGATGGAATATGGGTATTTCCGTCTTTTACCATAGTTGAGTTTTGTTAGACCGTTATGTTGTTACTGGCGACAAAGTTGTACAAAAGCCGGTATACTTTTATGTTATTTGAGGCTAGTAGGGTTGGTGTTGATGTAGGCAATTGCTGTCCCTCCCTTACCAAGGCACTTATGAGGGTGTCGCTAGCCACAGTATATTTGCAGCAGCCAAAAAAATATGTGATCTGGGGTTTCATCTTGATTGCTGTCACAGTCACAGGTCGGGTTATCAACTAGGTTCAGGCGATGGAGGTGTTGACGCCAGCGCCCGTGATTTGTTCTCAGGCGGAAGATCGTTGTAATTAATTTTTTGGGAAATTTGCTATTTTCAAACCACGGTTTGGTAGGAATATATTGTTGTACGGATTTGTAAAATCTACCTTTTGTCTGCGCTTCTGTCTTCCAGTCTACCTCCCAAACAGTCGTCAGTTTGTTTTTGAAATAACTAAAGTGATCGGAGTAGGGAACATCAAGGTGTTTCACCTCACCATTATAGGCTGCTTCCTTGGCAAGCGCATCTGCTGTTTCGTTTCCCACTACCCCACAATGTGCTTTAATCCACGCCATGGTGACTGGCTGGCCCCTTTTCTCTAGTATGGATATCCAGTTTATAATTTCGAGGGCCACAGGATTTGGATGGGTGGTAGTTGTGTGGTGCTGTAGGAGCTGCATTGCCGACATTGAGTCGGAGAGGATAACAACTGGTTTACGTTCGGAGTGGCTGGCATTCCGTAAGGCTTCTAAGATCGCCGTTAGTTCCGCTGTCAGTATGCTTGCGGACTGAGGTAGCTTGTATTTCCCGCACCTGTTTGTGAATGTTTCAACGAATGCACATCCTACCGCGTCTGCGAACTTAGATCCATCAGTGTAATATGTTAAAGGTTCTCCCCACTGCACTCTGAGCTGTGCCAATGTTGTAGTGATAGCATGTGAGTTTCGTTGTTGGCAGAGGTCTAACTGTATGTTTAATTCTTTTATAAGATTATTATAGTTTGTGGTGTAACATCCTATATGCCATGACTTAGTGATTTGCTTCTGTAGTGGTTGTACGTCGATATAGGCTGCTACTATGCATGGCATCGTCCTGTTAACCAGTATCTGCTAGTGACGCAGTGCAGCATCAGCTGAGAGATTTTCTCAGTCAATTCGCTTTCTAGGAATTGCGACCACTTCAGAAGTGCTTTCGTTGCGAGGTATTGCCTTCTAAGGTGCAATGGCGGCTCCTTAGCTTCTACCAGCAAAGAGTTAGTAGGAGTCGAACCCATGGCCCCAAGACAGGAACGCAGAATTTTATATTGTAGTCTATTGAGTTTGGATAGCGTGTTGTCTGACGCCGATCCAAAAAAGATACACCCGTAGTCTAGGATGGGTCGTACGAGCGCCCTGTAGAGGTGTATTGCAACTGGGGGTTCGGTGCCCCACCATACTCCTGTTGTGGCTCGTATTACATTGTATGATGCTTCACATTTGGTAAGTATGTTCCTTATATGGGCCGACCATTTCAATTTATTGTCAATAATTAAGCCAAGGTACTTGACGTGGGGCTTAACTGGGCAAGTATATGGGCCTATTTGTATGCTCGTCATGGTAGGTATTCTGTGTCTAGTAAAGATGCAGGCGGCTGTTTTGTGAGTGGATATCTCCATACCGTTGTTCAAAAGCCAGCTTTGTAGTCTTTGTAGTGTCCTGCTTAACCTTCTTATACACTCCTCGATTGAGTCCGCTTCGGTATAAATGCAAAGGTCGTCTGCATACTGTAATAGTGTAGCTTCTCCTTGGGTTATCAGATGCAAGTCAGCCGTGTAAATATTGAACAGAAACGGGGCCAGGATCGAACCTTGGGGCAGACCTTTATTGACACATCGAGGGCCCAAAATTTTTCCATTTTTCTTGACAATTAGCCACCTATTCCGCAGCAGTGTGTACAATTGCGTCACGAATCTTCGGGGAACCCCGATTTTTATCATCTTCTTCACTAGTATCGGCAATACTACGTTGTCATACGCGTTTTTTAAGTCCATGAACACCGCAACCATGTATTTGTTTCTACTAAGAGATAGCTGAGTGTCAACCAGCAAGTGGGCGAGTGTTTCTGTAGTTCCTGTGCCTTTCCTGAACCCCAACTGAAGACGTGGTAGGAGCGAGTGATTTTCAAACCACCATTCAAGCCGTGATTTAATCAGTTTTTCTAGACATTTGTACACACACGATAGTAATGTGATTGGTCTATAGGATGTTGGTTTGTCGGGACTCAAGGATGGTTTCTTTACGGCAACTATTCTTGCTGTCTTCATTTCTGTTATTTCTATGCTCTTTAACCAGACTTGATTAAGTATCTCTAAGAGCAACAGTTTGGGAGTGAGAGGGAGATTGCCAAGCATTGGATAGGCAATGTTATCTGGACCGGGGGCTGTTCCTTTACCTCCAGATAATGCCCGGTTAAGTTCTTCAACGACGAATGGTTGCATAAGAAATTTGCAGTGGCTGTTATCGTTGTTGTCCCATGGTGAAACAGACCGCTCCACCCATGGAGGCGCTAACGACATTAGGATTTCTTCCAGAACGGCTTCCGTTGGTTCTACCTCGGGTTCGGATGTCTGCTGAGATCTTTTAAATGTTCTAATTTTCTCCCATAGTCTTCTTAGGGGCATGTCTTTATTTAGAGTGGAGCATAATTCTTTCCAGGCCATTCTCTTTTTTTCTTTGAAAAGACGTTTGGCTTTTGCTTGGATCTTATTTAGGGCGAGGAAGTTACTATCTGTTGCCGACCTCCGATATTTGCGTAATGCTTCCTTTCTTTCTTCCAACATCTGCTGACAATCTTCATCCCACCACACGGTGTTTGTATGTTTCCGTGTAGTGAAGGGGCGCGTAACTGGAATGGCGAAAGAAGCCGCGTTTTCAATTTTTTCTACAAAGTTGTGATAGTCCCTCTCTACATCACCGCTCATTTCAAAATCTGCAAATTCTTGTGTTGCTGCTTCTCTATACCGCTGCCAGTTTGCTTTTCTTATATTCCATTTATAGTTTGGATATCTCATCGATTGCTGTTGTTTTGAGTTTGGGAAGGACAGCAATAGTGGCAAGTGGTCTGAGCCAAGGGGATGTTGAATTACAGACCAGTCTGTGCCCAAGGCGATGTTTGGTGACGCAAGGGTGATATCCACAGCGGAAGGAGATTCTGTTGGTCTGCTGATTCTTGTTGGTGACCCGTCATTAAGTAGTATTAAATTACTGTCTTCCATTAATTGTACTATATCCCTACCCAGTCTATCTTCTGTAGAGCAGCCCCATATTGGGTGGTGGGCGTTTAGATCTCCGGTGACAATTAACGGATTATTAATCTGTCTGAAAATGTATTGAAGATCTTCTTTGGATAGCGGTATACCAGGAGACTTGTACATGACCAGAACTGTACAACGCTGGCCTCTGAAAGAGGTTTCAATTGCACAACATTCTATATTGATTCCTCGTAAATCCAATGAGACTTTGGTGAAGTGTCTATTGGAATGTACTAGGATGGCTACGCCACCGAACCCGTCCTCTCGGTCGTGGCGAATAATATTATAGCCTGGAAATGTGAATCTCTCCTCGGGTTTTAGCCATGTTTCCGTCACAGTGCAGATGGGGATAGCATTTTCTTGCAAAAACTGCATAAGGCTTTCCTTGTTGGACCTAATAGACCGTGCGTTCCACTGCAAAATCTTCTCCATTATCCTGAGAGGTTAACACTCTTTCTTCCTCTGTACCGTGCAGGTTGCTTGTGGATTCTATAATCCTACTAATATTATCCCTTATTGCGTCGATTGGGAGTGTCCCTCCTCCAGATTGTATCTGCTGTAGCAGCATGGTAATGAAATTAAGCATTATTTCTATTAAGGCGATGCCTGTCTGATGTGGCTGGAGGATCCTCCATGTTATTGACGGTAGCTGGTTAAATTACTCTGTAAGGGCACCGTTGGTCTTTGGCTAGGAATGTGATATTGCTGGTAATCTTTCCAGTTATTTGTATTGCTATGTGTCGTGATCTGTTGAGGTCGGACGACTTTTGAATTAATTCCCGGAGGTACCATGTTGTCTCGTCTGAGTGGGACTGGGTTTGTCGCATGCAGTGGCTTGGACTGATTATTCTGCGGGGTTGTCCTCATGGGGAACAGCGACATGTTCTGTTGTCTAGACAGTACCGGAGATTGGGAGACAATCTGTGGAGGGGTTGCTGCCGCCCTTGTGTATGGCCTATTATCAAATGAGGCTAGCTGGTAGGTTGGTTGTTGGTAGTTGTTGACAGGAAAAGAGTGCATGACCGGCAGAGGCGGAAATTCAGTTGGACTATTGTACTGCAAGTTGATGTTGGCTGCAGCTTGAGCGTAGGGTCTATTCTCATGTATAGCTGTGGCCTCGCTATAGCTGACATTATTCAACGCCATATATTGCTTTATGGCTCTCGTCTTCTGATATACGGGACACAGTCGATCTGTGGCTAAGTGTTGGCCAGAGCACAGAGCACACTTAGGTTGGGACGTTTTAGGACATGACTCAATGCTATGATCGGATGCACAAAAACCACAACGCGTTTGGCTTCGGCACTGATTGCTCCCATGACCGAAACGCAAGCATTTGTAACACTGGGTAACTGATGGGATATAAACCTCAACATTACAGCGAACCCCGTGGATGTAGACAAATTTAGGCAGCAGCTGAGATTTAAATGTTAATACACATACGGGAAGTGGTGTAAGTTCCTGTTTACCTTGTTTTACAACTTTTTTATTGAACCGTCGGATACCTACTACTTGGGACCTCACATTCTATCACTGAGAGTATTTCTATGTCACTCAGGGAGATGTCCACGTTCCTAATTACACCCTGTTTGTGTACCATGAACTTTGGGATGTAAGCCACCATATTGTTTCTAGCGAAGACTTCCGATGTTACGAGGCTATTTGCCGCCGCACTACTGTTTGTTTCAATTTTTATTCTATTACGACCAGAACTCGTGATGTTCAAAAGATGATTTGATCTTAGGATACCTTGCTCACGTAGTAGCTTTCCTATAACCATTGGATGTAACCGGCCTATGTTCTTCTCCTTCCCCTCTACAAAAACTATAAATGGGCCGTTATCGCTTGCGTCGTACCTGTAGCTTGATGTATTCTGCTGCGCGTCCTGTAGACTGCTGCCGGAAATGGAGGGTGCAGTTGCCGCTTGTGTTGCTGTTGTTGCTGGTACTACTGGTGCTACTGGAGTTGCTGACGTTGTTGGTGTCGTGTTGACAGTAGACATCGGCTGCTGAGCTGCTGAATGTATCGCTGAGAGCCGTGCGACTTTCTCTGCTGCATGGGTTGATTTTCTTACATCTTCTTCTGTTGGTACCTGGCGTTTAGCAGGCTTGTTACTTATGCTTTGGCTACCAAGCATGGGATCGTCTGGTACCACACTGTACTGATAATTCACAGTCTCGGTTGGAATGGCTTCATCAGTTTGTTGGTTGCTGACTGTGTTCAACGCGGCTGCAATTACCGACCCGGTTGGCGTGCCACTATGGTTTTCAAGTTCTGATGTGTGGTCCTGAAGGCCACAAGTTCCACCTTCGCCGTACATCCCACCGAACATTGTGGGTGACGGTCACACGGACTAGTATGTTAGATGAGCACGATTACCAATCGATTATTTTCACCTAGAACACAGTAGATTGTATTTCTTGGTAAACTATTACGTCTACCACACACACACTACTTGTTTACCGCGCCCGTTTAGCTAGCTTCGGTTATAACTTCACCAGGAAACGTAAACTACCAGGAAGTTGTTGCTCCGAGAGCTCGCTACAGACTGCATGTTTTTAAATTCATGAGATGTATTGTAAGGCTCATAATATGACCTAACACTGAATATTTTCCATTTTTTATTATTTATTTAAAAATTGGTTTAGATTAAAAAACAAAAATATAAAACCTCGAAATGTACTTAAGACATGCTAAAAACTTTAATATCATTTTGCCAATTAAAATATTGTTAGCTATTAATTTTTATCATTTAACATTAAAATTGATTTATTAATTTAATTATTATTTAATTTATTAACATTTTAAGAAACTATGTTTTAAATATAAGCGTTAACAAACTGTTTGCGCCAATCTCGCACGGATCCCGTGGGATCCCGCGGGATTGGCGCAAATCCCGCGCGGATCCCGCGGTATTGAAAACACTGCGGGATTGCAATCTTTAACAGCGAGGTCTTTAGAGACGGGAAAGGATGGGGGGCAAGGAATGGGAAGGAATTCGGCCATGGCCTTTCGAAGGAAGCATTCCAGCATTCACCTGAAGTGACTTGGCGAAACCATGGAAAACCCAAATCTAGATGCCCGGACGGGGATTCGAACCGCCATCCTCCCGAATGTGAGGCCAGAATGCTAACCGTTACACCACCACTCTCGGTACCTGGACTCGAACTATTGCGCAGGCACACTGGCGGGTCAATCATAAACTAAGCAAATTAAAATATAAAAGTAGTTCAATACAAAAATGCTCCTTATTCTCTCAGCCAACACTGCAGGCTGAGTTGTTACACTAAGTAACATGATCCTGCGTCATCCTCATTTAATTGAAAGATAATCAATATACATTGTAGACTTTCGTTTATAAAATGTATTTAAAGTAATTAAATTAATTATAGTTGCTGAAAATAACATGCCTGCATAATCCGGCACCAAGCATCTCCCCGAACACGACTTTCTTTCTGACAAGAATCCTATTAAGAAGGTTCCCTTCGCAACACTTCTAAGATCTCTATGTATTTTTTAAGATACTACACGATTCTGTTCTTTGCTATCGTCGTATTAAACACTTCTTCCCGCATAAACGCAGTAAAATGCTTTTTTTTCTTATGGCTTTACGCCTCGTCGACGTCGAGGTCAATGGAGACGGGAAAGGACAGGTGATAAGGAACGGATAGGATTTCCACCGTGGCCTTTTGATGGAACCATCCCAGCGTTCACCCATAGTGATTTCGAAAAAACCAAGGAAACCGAAATCTGAATGGCCGGACAGGGATTCGAACCTAGATCCATCCGAATGTGAGGCCATAGCGTCATCGCTCGGTAGCAATACGCTTGTGTAGCCACAACAACGCCATGAGCGACTCGCTAAATCCCTTTTATGTGGCAACAGCGACCAACACCCGAGCTATCGCCTAAATGCCTAACGTTATTGCAAATGGCGATGAGAAATTAATGCGTGAAGTCTGATTAAACGTGCGTTTA
>JARYHS010011900.1:0-78464 GCA_031002005.1 Vandiemenella viatica
TTACAGCATCTGTTTAATAGTAGCGTTAAGGGTTTGGTGTTTGTGGCACTGGCTAGAGTACACAGAAACAAATCCCTTCTTGTTTTATTTTACCGAAGACGTCGAGGTTATCTGTGGCTCTATCAGAAGTGAACTACACTTAATGGTTCCTTGAGGTTTATTACTATGTACACAAAACACTGGTAAACAATAACAAATGTGGTACAGTTAGCGGATGACCGTCGAGAAATTTAGCCTGGTCCTGATCCGGGGTAGAGAGACGGCTTCTACTTCTCGCGAACTTCCGGTGGTCTTCTGTAGTTGAAGCTGGTTCCGCGGTCAGGCCGGAACTGGCGGTGGAGCGGCCGGCTACGCTTATATAGGCGGCCTGGCGCAGGAATTCCGTTGTGTGGTAGTACGGCGACCTCTGTAAGAAATAGTCCCACTTAGCTTCTAGATGATTCTATTTGTTTTCCTGGTTTGTTTTGATGTCTCTGCGCCTGTTTGGAGTCGTATATGTATCCCGGCGTGCAGGCGCGTTGTGTGTGAGGTCTGCCTGGCAGGGGCCTTTACTGGCAGACTGAACATACCTCCCTCCCGGGGGGGGGGGGGAAGCGACGTCTGCGACGTCTGCGAGGTCGTCTGCCGCGGCGCCCTGGAGCAGACTATGAAGGCTACCTCCAGGGGAGTACGGAGCTGTTCCCCTGGCGATGCGTGCCGACCTGCGTCGTGGTGCAGGTTGTGGTGGAGGTACTTGTGGAGCTAACGGCATCGGTTCGTCGGCGTTGATGGCCGGGGGCTGTACGGGGGGCGCTGAAGATGGTCCCCGCAGGTGGTCGAGAGGCTGCGGCTGAAGGGTGTCGGAGCGACCGACAGGTTGTGGCGTCGTTGGTGGCGCTGTAACTGTCCCTGAGCAACGGTTAGACGGCAGGAGTGGTGGAGGTGGCAGGGAAGGAGAGGAAGAAGTGGATGGCCGTGCCGTGGTGGAAGAGGACGGTGCCGTGGGGTAGCGGGGACGTAGTTGGTTTCGATGGCGTCGCACTATCCGGCCATCCAGGCTGACGTCGAACAGTTGGCGGCCCCGGGGCCGCTGGATGACCCCCGGAAGCCAACCGGCCCGGGAGCCAAACCCGCGGGCCCAGACTAGGGAGCCCGGGGTGAAACGGAATGAGCCCGAAGGTACCTGTACTTTGGGCGGGGGTAAGAGGAGATGGAGGAGAGTGCGAGGTTGGCGGCCATGTAGCAATTCCGCCGGGCTTTTGGCCCCCACTGGAGTGGTTCGATAGGAACTGAGGAAGAGTGTCAATGCCTCTTCGAGTTTGTGACTTGTGGTGTATTTGGTCATTTGGGTTTTGAATGTTCTGACTAGCCGTTCCGCCTCCCCGTTAGATTGGGGGTGGAAGGGCGGGGTGAGGAGGTGTTGGATATTGTTGGCGGTACAGAAGGATAGGAATTCCCGACTTCGAAATTGCGGTCCGTTATCTGTGACGATAGCGTATGGTAATCCTTCGATGGAAAAGATCTTCGTGAGGGCTGAAATGGTGACCTCTGTAGTGATTGTGGAGCAACGGACGACATATGGGAAGTGGGAAAAGGCATCCGTCACTAGGAGCCACTGGTGGCCTAGGAATGGGCCAGCGAAGTCGAGGTGAATGCGTTCCCAGGGTCCGGACGGTGCCGGCCAGGAAAGGAACTTTTGAGGGGGGCGGGGCAGTTGTTGGGCACAGATGGTACAGCGCCGCACCATCTTCGTGACATCCGTGGTAAGGCCGATCCAGAATACATGGCGTCTGGCAAGGGATTTGGTGCGGGCAATTCCCCAGTGTCCTTGGTGGAGAGTTTGGAGGATTGTCGGTTGTAGGGATCTCGGAACGACGACCCTCGGGGTGGAATTTGGTTCTGTGCGGAGGAGCACTCCCTCTACTACTGAGAGCTGGTGGCGGATGGAGTAGTAGAACTTGAGGTCTTGATGATGGCGTGGAGGGGAACGTGTTTGCCACCCGTGTTGGATGTGGTGTCGGATGACACGGAGGAGGGGGTCCTCCCCTGTGGCTGCCGCGACTTTTGAGGCCGTGACTGGAAATGTCTTCAGTGCTTCTTGTATGTCATCGTCGATCTGGAACACCAGAAGTTCCGACTTGTCGAAGGCAAGGTCTGGTCCCTGCGGTAGTCTGGATAAGGCGTCTGCATTGGCATGCCTGGAGGTGGTACGGAAATGCATGGTATATTTGAACTGGGACAGGAATAGTGCCCAACGCTGGATGCGGTGGGATGTTTTGGTAGGCAGACGTGTGGACGGATCAAATAGTGATAGGAGTGGCTTGTGGTCGGTAATGAGATGAAAAGAAATCCCATATAAAAGGGAATAGAATTTGGAGCAGGCAAAAACAATAGCTAGCGCCTCTTTCTCGATTTGAGAATATTTAAGCTGAGCAGCCGATAGGGCTTTGGAGATGTAGGCTACGGGGCGTTCCGTGCCATCTGGTAATTTATGAGACAGAACTGCCCCCACACCGTAATCGGATGCATCTGTGGCAAGTATCAAGGGGAGGTTTGGAGTGTATGGCATGAGGCATGCTGCGGACTTGAGCTGCTGTTTAAGGGTGTGGAATGCGGTCTCGCAAGCTGGGGTCCAACGGAACGGGACATTCTTGCGACAGAGGTGGTACAGGGGTGCTGCCACTTGTGCTGCTGAGGGTATAAATTTTCTGTAGTATGAAATCTTGCCTAAAAAAGATTTCAACTGATGTAGATCCTGAGGCCGAGGTAAGTTGGAAATAGCGTCCACATAGGAAAATGCTGGGGAGATGCCTTCCTGAGCGATGATGTGACCCAGGTAGGAAATGGATTGTTGAAAAAATTGACACTTGGAAAGGTTGCATTTTAATCCTGCTGCACGGAGGCGGAGGAAGAGTAGGCGGAGGTTGGTCATGTGTTCGGCAGCGGAGGGTCCCGTGACGACTATGTCGTCGAGATAGTTGATACATCCCGGAATATCCTGGAGAAGTTGTTCGAGATACCGTTGAAAAATCGCTGGAGCACTGGCCAAGCCGAACATGAGCCGGTTGAGTTGGAAGAGGCCAGAGGGAGTGTTGATGACTGTGTATTGTCGGGACTGGATATCCAAAGGGATTTGAAGGTATGCTTCTGCCAGGTCAATTTTTGTAAAGTAGATACCTCCTGCTAGTTTACGGAAGAGGTCGTCCGGTCTCGGAAGTGGATAGTCGTCTACCAGCAGATGCGGGTTGACGGTGGTCTTAAAGTCACCACAGAGACGTAAGCGGCGTCCTGGCTTCTGAACTATGACCAACGGCGTGGCCCAGGGGCTGAACCGCACCGGCTGGAGGATCCCTTCGTCTTGGAGACGTTGAAGTTCTTCCTGAAGTGGTTGTTGAAGCGCTACGGGTACCTGGCGTGCTCGGAAGTATCGAGGCCGTACGTCCGGCCGGAGTTGGAGTGATGCTTCGAAGTCCTTTGCACGGCCGACGCCTGGTGAGAACAGGTCCTGAAACTCGGTGCAAAGGGCGTCCACTTCAGGAAAAGGAACATGCTGAGATACGAGGTGTATGTTATCCTCAATTGAAAATCCGAATAAGCGGAAAGCGTCCAGTCCAAATAAGTCTGCTGTGAGAGAACTGTTAACTACTAAAAAGGGGACTGAACGATGTACAGACTTATACATGACGTTTGCTGTGAACTGTCCCAGGAGTGCTATTTCCTGTTTGTTGTATGTCAGGAGGCGCTTGGGGGCCGGCGAGAGGGGGGGCGAGCCAATTTGCACATAAGTAGTATAATTAAGCAATGAGACTGCTGCTCCTGTGTCGACTTGTAGGCGCAGGGGCTTGCCATTGACCGTAACGTCAATAAAAAGTTTGGATGCTGTGGAAGTGTCTACCTGATTGATATCCATAGGTGCGCCGCTCAACCTGTCTTGGTAAGACCCTGGGCGGCGAGAGCCGGGATTGGCATTGGTGGTGTTGGTGCGGCAGACGGACGCCAGGTGTCCTTCCTTGCCGCAACGTGAGCATTCAGCCCAACGATCCGGACAATTTTCCCTCTCATGTGCTGAATAACAGGCGGGGCAGGAGGGTAGGCGGAGCGGGCTGCGGCGTCGGCGCTGCGGGATCCGCTGCTGCTGCCGAGACTTGGTGCCCCTGCCGGAACGGGCCGGTTCGATGTCCTTCTGAGGAAGCGGTCCCCGGTTGTGGTGTCGGGAGGAGCGCGACTGGGAGCTCGGATGGCGGCGACGTCCTGTGTGTCCTCTACGTCGGTTCGGATTGCGGCCACATCCGCCCAGGACTCCAGGCGGCGATCTGCGGCCGTAGATATTTCGAATTTGTAGGCAAGTTCGATGACCTGCTCCAGGGATGGGTCCTCTAACTTGAGGGCGTCATGCCGGAGTGCGGCATCTGGTGCAGCCTGTATGATGTGATCACGCACCATGTCGTCGGCGTAGGATTCGTGGGAACAACGAGTTTGAAACTTACATTTTCTGCTAAGGCCTTGGAGTTCGGCCGCCCACTGGCGATACGTCTGATCGGGCTTCTTCCGGCATTGATAGAATTCGACGCGGGCCGCGACGACATGGTACCGGCGTCCTGTAGTATGCATTCAGTGTCGTACAGATGGTCGTGAAGGTGAGGGTGTCGGGGTCTTGTGGCTGAAGTTTGGTGAGCAAGACATACATCTTTGATTGGTTCCAGGAAAGGAAATATGCACGCTGGTCTTCTTCTTTGGATATGTGATGAATTGCGAAGTGTTGTTTTATGCGCTTCTCGTAGGTCTCCCATTCTTCGACGTCGTCGTTGAATGCTGGGAACGGAGGCGGGGCCGTGGGTTGGCGGAGATTCCTGACTTCCGCAATCAGTTGTCTCTGAGATTCGAAGAACTGATGTAGAAGTCCTTGGAGGAACTGTTGCCATTCCGTAGGTGCTGCTGGCGTAGCCATGATGGTCGAGAGTTCTTATCCCAACCTTGTCGCCACTGAAGTGAACTACACTTAATGGTTCCTTGAGGTTTATTACTATGTACACAAAACACTGGTAAACAATAACAATGTGGTACAGTTAGCGGATGACCGTCGAGAAATTTAGCCTGGTCCTGATCCGGGGTAGAGAGACGGCTTCTACTTCTCGCGAAGTTCCGGTGGTCTTCTGTAGTTGAAGCTGGTTCCGCGGTCAGGCCGGAACTGGCGGTGGAGCGGCCGGCTACGCTTATATAGGCGGCCTGGCGCAGGAATTCCGTTGTGTGGTAGTACGGCGACCTCTGTAAGAAATAGTCCCACTTAGCTTCTAGATGATTCTATTTGTTTTCCTGGTTTGTTTTGGTCGCGCCTGTTTGGAGTCGTATATGTATCCCGGCGTGCAGGCGCGTTGTGTGTGAGGTCTGCCTGGCAGGGGCCTTTACTGGCAGACTGAACAGAAAGTAGGAAAAGTAGATGTTGCATATAGAAAGATCAAACAGAATTTTGGAGAAGTGAAGAAAAGAGGTATGAACATTAAAGCTGCCGATGGGAAACCTCTTTTAAGCTCAGAAGATAGAGCTAACGATGGAAGGAATACATTGAAAACTGTATGTTGGGGACGACTTGAACAATGGTGTTTTGGAAAAGGAAGTGATGTCGACATGATGACTTGGGAGATCCTGTTTTGAGGACAGAATTTAATAAAGCTCTGAATGACTTGAAAGCAAATAAGGCAGTTGGAATTGATGAGATTCCTGCAGAACTTCTTAAATCTCTAGGAGAGGAAGGAATCGAAAGATTATTCAAGCTGATATCAAAAAGTTATGAAACAGGAGAAATTCCAACTGATTTTAATAAAAATATCATCTTCACACTTCCAAAGAAACAACAAGCCGACAAATGTGAGAATTATCGCACAATTAGTCTAACATCACATGCTTCAAAATTACTGACCAGAATAATATACAGAAGGATGGGAAGGGTAGTAGAAGAGATAGTAGGTGAAGATCAGTTTGGGTTTAGGAAAAATCGCGGTACAAGGGAAGCAATTCTGTCTATAAAATTAATACTTGAAGGGCGGATCAAGAAAAACAAAGATACTTTTATGGCATTTGTTGATTTAGAAAAAGCTTTTGATAATGTTAGGTGGGACAAGATGTTCAAAATTTTAAAGAAGTCAGGTCTAAAGTATCGAGATAGAAGAATACTCTATAAACTTTATAAGAATCAAGTGGCTGTAATAAAAGTAGAGAATCACGAAAGACATGCATCAGTTAAAAAGGGTGTGAGACAAGGTTGTAGTCTATCCCCGTTAATATTCAACTTGTATGTAGAAGAAGCAATGAAGAAAGTCAAAGAAAAATTTCCATGTGGCCTAAGTTTTCAGGGAGAAAAAATCAGTATGCTACGATTTGCTGATGACATTGTCTTGTTAGCAGAGAGGGCTGAGGATATTGAGAAGGTATTGAATGGCATGAACAAAATACTGAAAGAAGATTTTGAACTGAATATAAATCAAAGTAAGACAAAAGTGATGAAATGTAGCCAGGGCCCGCTCTAGCGGTTTTGCCGCCCCGGACAAATAGGCAAATTGCCGCCCCTTAATATTACGTAGAATTATATATTTTTAATCGAATAAAATATTTTATTTTCATTTTAATAAAATCGTATATTCGTAAATAAAGTTATTGAATTTTGATCTAGCTGCACACAATATAGAAATTAATTCTGAAATATCTATACATAGCCACAAATTAACCATATTTTTTTTTTACATTTTTAAATGCTATTACAGATGGATATTGTCACACAAACAATCTAAATGCCATTATTTTTGAAAATAAAAACGAGATTACATCAAATACGCTAAAATCACAAAAAACTTTTTTTCTTACTTTCAGTTTGCGAATTTTTTATTACATCTTTAAATTTACTACATCAGCAATTTCATATTCAATTGCCAAAATGGCTAAATCATTAAATTATCAATTTCTTGGTTTTCGTAAAAGCTTAGATCTCCCAAATGCCTCTATCCTACTCTCCCAACTAGTGTCACTCCATGTTTTCAAAGTTGAACCCTGAACATGCTTTAAAAAGTATTGCCCATCGAAAAGTAAATGCCGAAATGAATAAATATATTTTTTGGACCATGTTGAAGAAATTAGTGGCTTCCAAGGATGCTTTTGCCATTAATAACAAGATTGAGAGAATGGCTACTACACGAAACATTGAATGCTCGCGAATTATATTGTTTAATTCTAGATTGCACTCCTGCTTTATTGCCCCTCATATTGGATTCGTTGTCAGTCAATGGCCTCTGATATCCTGAAAATTTAAACCCAAGTCATTAAGGTCTCCAACTATAGTATCAGACATTTGTTTTCCTGTGGATCTTTCGACTGGTAAGAAGCCTTAAAAGCTTTCATTAATTTTAATTTCAACATCAGGATTAAATTTATTGGTTGAAACATATCTGATTACAAGAGTAATTTGCTATATCTTACTAAAGTCAGGAGTACAGTTTAAAATTGTGGAAAAATATTTGATTTTTTTTTATTTCATTAATAACATGAGACTTTACACTTTGATGCAGCAGATCTACTATCCGGTTTGTATATTATTCCCAAGATATTGAGCTTTAGTCTCGACTTTTTAGAGCATCAACGCACGTGCTCTTCCATAATGGGATCGTATTCAGACAGTAGGCCTAACTCAACTATTTTTAAGAAATTGCCGTTATTATGCTCAAACAACTTTTACCAAGCATTTTGGTAATTGCAACGATTCTTAGAAGCATCTCATTCTAATGAATATTTCGGCATTAATAACTCTTGAGTGGCAGCATCTACTGTTTTACA
The DNA here is from genome assembly GCA_031002005.1 of Vandiemenella viatica. NCBI lineage: Eukaryota > Metazoa > Arthropoda > Insecta > Orthoptera > Morabidae > Vandiemenella > Vandiemenella viatica. The sequence goes on from JARYHS010011900.1 coordinate 7,801, forward strand.
ACAATTTAATCTTTCGTTCATTTATAGCCATGATTTTTGTGCCTGGATATGATTTTTCGAAATTTCATGCTCTCTTAAAGTTTCGCCGAGGTGCTTCCAATTTTTAAAACCCTCCTTTGAGAGAGAACTAACTAAACAGCCGAAAATTTTGCAACAGAAGCAGTAAACGTAGTTTTGTGAAAGATAGTAACTAATCTCGCAATATTTGCTCTCCGTTGCTTAAAATTCGTGCATAATATTTTGCGCTAAAATGTCGACCTGTGTCATTGGAAGGAAATTTGTAATTATGCAATAGTTTAGGTGGACCTTGCCTTACTAAAAAGCTTCTTACGGCGTCTCGTAAAATTCTTGGCAACAAAGTTTTAGAACGCCTTCTGAGTCTCACGTTGGTGTCAGTTTCAATTGGTTTAGAAACTTCGTTCATTTGTATGCTATTATTCTCTTACGATTCTGTACTTCTTTGTATCCCGACCTGATATTGGATTCTAAGATTTGTTTTGGTAAACCCTGAATATAGTATATTTTTTTAACGCCCCAGATTGATTCTGCCTTTCCGCTTCCTTTCCAACCTTCTTTTTTTGTACCGGTAACCAGATAGTTTTCTTTGACCATTAGACATTTTGGAAGAGGCACGCACGTAACTCAAACAATGTACACTATAAAATAATATAAAAAGTAAATATTTATCCTTGTTCTAGATAAGCTAAAACCATATTCTCAGTCGATATAAAAAATATTTATGCACAACACAAAATATTTCCATACCCTGTGAACATAAAGAAAGTCTAGTGTTACTACACAGTCAAAGCTTATTCGCGGAGGATACGATTCGTAATTTGCTGCACATGCAGAAACCATGTATAGGCCTACAGAATGGCAATTTCTATAGGCTTATATGGAATACGTTCCAGGTTCACAAAAAAATAAAAAAATGATGTTGTGGAGTGATTGTCGCGCAATGCACTTATTAAACCAACTGACAAAGTTATTCACATTCACTAAAATAGTTAATGAATTTAATTTTGTTGAAATGGTTTACAAATGCAGCAATTAGAGTATCTGGAAACCGTATTCGTATATATAATAAGCATCATGGGTTATGATATATTAGCAGTTGACATTCGAAATGGAATATGCTAATGGTATGTGAAGTAACTAATCGGTAATCAGCAGCTGTTAATATTAGTTATTAATGATTATAAGTACTGTCCCACTCCCACCAAACTACAGTATTTTCACAAACGATCAAAGCTAGCGTATGTAATTTAACCCAACCATAACACTTTCAATGCCTATATCTAATTATTACAACAAATCTGTGAGGCTCGGATTACGAGAAGAAATTATTATGCAAAACATTCCACTTCGATTTCCAATAACTAAGATCCATATTGATTTGGTTCATCAATTCAATAAAATAAATACTCAGCATCTCCCGTCAAGCACTATCGATTCCGTGTTTTAGAGCGTAACTGCAATTGCTAAAAACACTCCTTTTCGCCGTGTCTAGTAACTTGTGGGCAGTATAACGTCGGGATCACTGCAGGTAGCAAAGGTCAAGTGTAACAGCCCCCCCCCTTACCGCGCTTCTGTTGTGCGCTTTTGTCGTTGTGCGCTTATGTCGTATATCCAACTAAATAACAGTTTAATCACAGATGTACTTACCTTTAGAAATTATAAAATCCTGAAGTAAATTTGATGAACTTCCACTTATCACTAATAACGTAATAGTAAGACTAATGCCGTTGTGTAATGAAACCACCTTAATAATTAGTAATAATAAGCAAGTTGAGACAACAAAAGTCGAAACAGCGTTCTACTCGCGTGCTAAGGCCCAATTCACACAGAAGAGACGTGGCGCGGACTTCGGGCTGAGACATGGCGCGGACGCGGCGCATTTTGAAGTTGCTCCTATGGCGCAAGTCACACAGAGGCGGCTGGACAACGGCGCGCCCCTATGAGGACCGCGCTCCGTCTTTTCGAAGTCTCTAGGGGCGCACCCAAATAGCTAAGAACTGTAAGTTTTTAACGAACGAAAAAAAGGTATGTGGATTTTTTTTTATTAATTGGGTATTTAACACATTAATATCATTAATATTTTTCTCACACTTCTCACACCGAAATGGCGCCCCTAAATTTTAGCGCCCCGGGCAAATGCCCGGTTTGCCCCCCCCCCCCCCCTAGAGCGGGCCCTGAATGTAGCAGAAATGATACCAATACTAGCAGATTAAATATAAAAATAGGATCGGTTGCAATAGGAGAAGTGAGTGAGTTCTGTTACTTGGGAAGCAAAATTACAACCGATGGCCGAAGCAGGAATGATGTTAAAAGCAGAATAGCGCTAGCAAAAAGAGCCTTCATGAAAAAGAGAAATCTTTTAGTTTCAAATATTGATCTAGGAATCAGAAAGAACTTCTTAAAACTTTATGTGTGGAGCACAGCACTTTACGGCAGCGAAACATGGACTTTAGGAATACCGGAAAGAAAGAAACTTGAAGCATTTGAAATGTGGTGCTACAGAAGAATGCTGAAAATTAGGTGGACAAAGTAAGAAATGAACGAGTTTTGGAAATGACGGGTGAGAAAAGAAGTTTATGGAAGAAGCTTACAGGAAGAAGAGACAGGCTGTTAGGTCATATTTTGAGACATGCTGGATTGGTTAATTTGTTAGTGGAGGGAACAGTGGAAGGTAAGAACTGTAGAGGAAGACAGAGATTAGAGTATATGAAGCAGATAATTGAGGACGTGGGTTGTAGGGGGTATGTAGAAATGAAGAGGTTAGCACAGGATAGGAAGGGATGGAGGATTGCATCAAACCAGTCTAAAGACTGACAACAGCAAAAAAAAAAAAAAAAAAAAAAAAAAAAAAAAAAAAAAAAAAAAAAAAATTATGTGGAGATACAAAAGCTACGTCGGGCTAGGTGGGGGGAGGGGGGGGGGGAGGTTTACAGGAGACCAAACTGGAGCTACGTGGTTTATGGACGCTGCCTTATGCGGAAAGATGATTCCATTTGCAAGATATCGATCCGTGACAAGTATTTCACGTGAAAACCCGGTAATGCCTTGGTAATACTTTTGCTCAAATGAATCTTGAGTAGGAAAACTTTGTGCATACTACAAAATTTAATTTGGTTTTTAGATTTTTTTCCCTGACATTATCAGGTGTCCGAATATACACTTTCCCAGTCCGACTGGACAGAGCAGGGCCTGCAACGCTTTGTATTACTTTAAAAAAAAATTAAGGTGATATATGTTTTTAAAAGTTTATTAATTATTAGTTTACCCCGCAATTGGTATGCGAAAATATGTTATGTTGTTAATTTCACAAGGTACACTCAATGCACATCGTAAACTAGCAGTTATATAAAGATTAGTAATATTAGTAACAGTCATACCTGTATTAACCTAAGTGCATCATACATATTCACGCCAGCAATACTTATGTATCTATTATTATGTTTTTCTCGGTAAGAATCTGCCTTCTGACATGCTAACTTGCGCCTGTGTTTATTGCGTTCATGTGTTTGTAAAATATAGATAATGGCTGAAGTCCAAACAACAGTTCCAGCTTCTACGATCAGGATATTAGATAAGTATTTCCAGTATCTCCTGAGCAAGGACCTTTAACCGCAACGGATACGCCTCCTTCCGTTCAATGTTGAATGGAGTTAGCGCTTGGTGTAATTTGCTGACACTTGTAGTGCCATCTGCCGATAACGCAGAAAACTACATAATTCAACCATGTATCACGAGATAGCAGCACATCCCAATACGACAATATTGATCGGGATGGATAAGCCGCGTGGTTTGAAAAAAGCATAACTCTCCAAGCCCATCCTTGTCTGTGTATTACCAGAATTTTTTTTTTAATGACAGATGTATTTTATTTGAAAGTCCAGTAATGCAAAAAGATCCATCAGTAGCCTGCAGAAAAACAAAACAGACATGCCACAAATATTACCCACATTTTATAAAGTCCTCTGTTTTCCCAGATGCAAATCATATGCACTAAGTGCTTTAAAAATTCAGAAGAGAGCAATGAGAATAATGACGAAACACAAAACATAGGAATCTTGTAGACTTTTGTTTAAATATATGAATATTCTCCTACTAACAATCATTTACATTTTTGAAACCATTCTGTTTTTTTTTTTAGAAATGATGTCATAGGTAAAGATGCAGCTCTAAAAACAAATAATGAGGTACATGAACATTTCACAAGGAAACAATTAGATTTGCATATTATGCATACAAAAACAAAAATGTATCAAAATGGAACATTTCACATAGGGATTAAGCTTAATATAAGCATAATATAAAAGCAACATCAGAAATGAGAAATTTTGAGAAATTATTGATGTCATACCTTCAATACTATTCCTTTTACTCTGTAGAAGAATATTTGAATTATATGAAATAATTTAATGTAAATATATTAATTTATAATTGACGTGTCTGATATAATTATGTATAATGTACATGTGTATGATTCAGAAGACAAATAAAATACCACTACTACTAATACAAATATTAATATGCAAATCACATTATAACTTTTAATGTTTCACTCCTGCGTATTAATAACTGAATTTTAATAAAATTCTTTCCTTTAATACTAATTAATATGGCATATCTCAGCAATGGGATTGCGATAATAGTTACGAGGATTTATAGAATTTATAACACAAATAGCTTAGCTCAAGAAACAATGTACAGTATTTACTAATTGTTCTGACACGAACTCAATGACACAACTCTTTTTATTTTATTTCAGGAAGGTTATAATGTGACGCTTTCGCCACATCCTAAGGCGTATTTTTACTATATAAATGATAATATTAGACTGATTTTCATAAAAGCTTGGGCAACCACATATATATTTTTATATAATTTACTCATAAAGTACGCAATACTCCATGTGAAGACTATGATGTCAATAGTGAATATTCAGTTTATCTTGGAACAATGAATATAACATATTTATTGAGCTGTGAAGGCTTGAGGAGAGTCATGGCTTTCCTGAGGGACACTGACCGATAAGAAGAACAGTTACCACTGGCGGCATGGTGCCGTCAGTTAACAAAGCAGTTAGGTGAAGGGTTTTGCCAGAGGACCGACAGCCCTGTAACCTTGAAGCAAGGTCACCGCACCTAACGGGGAAGAATCTTCGTCACGCCAAAACATAGCGTCGTCCAACGAACTTAGCCGAATCTTTACGAACGGTGTGGTCCCGAATAAAATATTCACGATATCATCTGGATGCTAAACACACTAGCCTATCCCAGTGCTGCCTATTACTTAAATTCTGGGAATTTTCTGTTAAACCTGATCTTCGAGACTGCAAGGGAGGGTCCAAAAGTTACTTTGGAGATGGAAGAGCGACGAGATTGATTCTGCTGCGGACACCGATGGCTGGTTTTTCTTGCTGACTTCTGCTGATATCCGACTTCTGGTGTGGAAGTCTGACGCTACCGACTTACATATTGAGCCGAATGCTGGAGCGGCATTCGCACGGCTACACAGTAAGTAATGCGAGCATGGGAATTACCCGAATGGGAGTGACTGTAGCTGCCTTGTAAGACAGGGCTCCTGTTTTCGATCACCGCAGACATCAGACGCAGAACTACAATGGTAATGTGTTACAACCGAGTCATCTGATGGAGCATCCCATAAAACTGACAGGAAACCTTAAGCGTCTTTGCCGGCCTCGGTAGCGTAGGGGCTAGAGTGCTAGCTCCACGTGCCGAAGGCCGCCGGTTCGAATCCGGCCGCGGGCATGGATGTTAAGTGTTGTGTGTCTGTGTGAATGTCCTGTCCGTCCTGTGGCGTCCATACATTGGAAAAAAATACACATTGAGCTGGCTGTATGGCCTCCGTTGCCGAATGCCATTAAAAAAAAAAAAAAAAAAAAACAAAAACAAAAAATTAAGCGTCTTTGAGAGGAAAGATTCATATTCTAACATTGTAGATGGAAACCCCACTGAGCTAGTGGCATAATTTGCCAGAACTACTTGAGTTATTTTCGAATGGCATATTGTTCATTCTTAGCGTTCTTGTTTACTCCAATATAAAGTCACAGTATTATGATGGCTATGCCTGAGGCCATCATAACAAGTATTGTACATTGTTTCCAAGTATCATTCTTCCAGATATTAATTTTGAGAGTGATTCCAAAGTCGGTAACGAGCAGAAGAGCGGATGACGTAATCGCGTTGTGTTGGTTTTTGTCTTCCACCGTTTCCGTGTCAGCGGCTGAATAAACAAACAGTTAATCATTGACATTTGGTTGAGAATGAAGGCAGAGAAGGACGCCTTCGAAACGTCCCACAAATGTGACATCTTAACACGGCTGGAAGCCCGAGAAAAATATATTAATAAATTACAATTGTTTACTTGCTCGTGACAGCTAATTGTACTGAGCGTTGCTTAATGATTTTGCCCTCTTGTATTAACGGTAAATTCGCACAGATTTATAATTGCCAGTGATAGTAAATAAATGCCATATTGTGACAGTTTTTCTGTATTTCCAATATCATCGAGATTCTTGTAAAATCCATATTTGCATTCTCTCATAAAATAAAAATTAAAATCCCCTTTGTTAATCATCAATTTCTAAATGATAACTATAATTTATTCGTCATCAAAGAATCCCCCATAAGTAACTTAAAAATGATACAAATGCTCTACGACTGAACGACATTGAAATTAATCAAAACTCTAAATAGCAGGCGTAGTGCCACGGTTAAGAGGATTAGTCATTTCACTTTTTTATTTATAACTAAAAAAAAGTATATAAAGCAAATATTGGTCGTTTTCATTACATACTACCCAATAATTTTAGCGATAGTTCTGGTAAGAGAAAACAGCACAAAATGTTATTTGGAATTAATAGGGTAAATGGTACGTGTTACATGGGGGGGGGGGGGGGGGGGTGTCAAGGCAAAAGCCACGTCAGGCTACTTGGATGGGAGGAGGCTTTCAAAAGGAGCCGAAATCAGTGGCGTAGCTAGCGGGGGTACACCCGGGGCGGATATCGATGGTGTCACCCCTCGAAAATTTAAATTCAAAATTAAGTAAAATATAATATCTTGTAAGTGTAAAATATCATATTAATAAAATATAATTAAGTAAACATTTATTGTTATTAAAAATTAGAGTTAATAAAATTGTAATATTAACTTCATTTAAAAAAAAAACACAATAAACTAAAAACAATCATCTCTTTTTAGCTTTAACAGCTGCAAACTCGTAAATCACATCTTCAAAATTATCAATTTCAGTTACTTCATGTTCAATAGTCAATATGGCAAGATTTTAGCCACGTGTTGCTCACCGGTGATCGAAAGTGGTTTTAGAGAGGCCTCTGAAGATCGGGTCTCAGTCCGACACTCGGCCGTCATTGGATTGGTTTATGTTTTGACGGTGCGGATCAGTATCGGGCTGCTAGATGTGGAGAAGCGCATCGAGAGAGTTCGGAAATTTACCTTACCTTCGAGTAAATGTTGTTTTCATGTTATTATTTGCCTTAAAAAAAAGTATTTATTTTTTCATCCATGTTCATCAGATGTTCGTATCCTCGTAAAATGTAGGAAGAGTCCCAGCATCTTCGCATTAAAAAAATCAGAGCTTTGCCAGAGTTGAAGACCAATTTTACAACCCACAAAAATTGCAGCCGAAATCTGCATTTGTAACCGAACCTCCCACACCCGAATCGCACGCCGTAACCAGACGCAAGACTAATGTAGAAGTACTGAAAATATGTATTCAAACACATAAAAGTGGATTCGTGTCTTTTGATAACAAAAATATGTGATATAGAAAAAGAATATGTTTATTTTATCATGTTTGAAAACTTATTTTTCATCACACCTATAGTCGGACTGGTGACTCAAATGATTACTGCGTGCGATTTGAAAACTGTAGGTCCTGGTTCAAATCCCGGTCTCGACTGTAATTTTTGCGGGCCTTAAAATTGATTTTTACCAATGGCAAAGCTTTTATCTTTTAATTCGAAGGACGCTCGGTGGTTTGAATTTCACTTTAATCTGTAGGTCTTCTTTTCAAGTTAAGTGACACTGTGACTAGAACATTGAGATAACATGAAATTATTATTTTTACTATACAAAATCTTTACGACTTATATTTACATGTAATAATGTGAGAATTACGGTGCTATATATTATGTAAATTGCAATTATATTATTATTTTTTTTTTAGCGTATAAGTGTCGAACAGTATGGTGTCACATGACACGTGGTTGCCCACAAGTTTTTGTTGTCTAAGTATGCCAAGGCGAAGAGTGACAACTCTCTACACCCAAATATCTAACAGTGAGAGAGGTCGGAGAATTGACGTTTTTTGAAAGAGTGCATTATATCGTGAAATCTCCAGTACGATTTGCCGCAGTGCAATGTCAGTATACAGACTTGTTACACAGTGATGAAAAAAAGCTCTAATACTCCTAGAGCAGGCACAGGTCCATACATATGGATAACAGCACGTGAAGACTGCCAAATGGTGTGGGTGGCTGTTGCTGGCAGATGGTTGACTGCAGGCCAGATCCAAGTAGTGGTTACACAGAAGACACACCCCGCCTCCGCCCCTCCCCGGATGACTGTAAACTAATTGCTTGAAGCTGGGTTACACTCTCTGGCCCCTGTGCATTGTGCCCCATTAATCTAATTTAATTGCAATCGTCATCTACTCTGGTATAATGCGAAACACAAATGGACATGTGAATGGCGTACATTTGTGTTTAGAGACGAGTATCGATTCTGTCTGTGGCAAAGTGATAATCGACGACATGTTCGCAGGCGTAGAGGAGGAACCTCACGCAAGTGTCATCACCGGTGTCATGTTTTGGTGGCAATCAGTTTCGATAGCATGACTGAGTCGGCTGTTGTTGACGGTAATGACAGCCCATCACTATGTGGACGGGGTACTGCATCTTATTGTGATACCCTACATGTTCAACATCCGAATAGTATTTTCCAACAAGACAGTGCCCGTCCTCATACAGCGGTCGTCGTCACACAAGCCTTGCAAGGAGTTTTGATCACAATATGGACAGCACGGTTCCCAGATTTGTCCCAAATAGAGCATTTCTAGGATACCAGAAGTAGACACATTAGATCACATGATCACCAAGCACAAACTGTGCAACAACTGACTGCAAAAGACATGCACGCGTAGTGAGACATAAACCAAGAAGACATCCGAACACTTGTTATGTCAATGCCGGCAAGGATCCACGAATGTATTGGTGCTCAAGTTGGGCGCATTTCTCACTGACAACTGTAAAAGATACTGTGAAGTCAGAGAAGCAACTCTAAATTAAGTTCCTTCATAAAAATAGAGGAATAAATAAAATATAAAATCATAATTAAACGTAATTTAAAATAAGAAAAACAACGGTCAGGTAATAAAAGAACATGCCTTTGAGATATCTGCCGCCTTTACATGAAGTACTTAATAGGTGAAGTATTTTACTACCCGCCTAAGAAATAAGTAGCTACAGACTCCTAAATATGATATGTATCGAAGCCCATCTCCATGTGTAAATTTTAGATTTCTAGTAGCGCTCAGTAGCGTATAAATAAAGATTTAAACGGCTCGAATATTCGTTTAGTTTATGAATAAAGCTCATTTTTTGTTCAGGAGCAGAAGTTCGACATCCCTGTCGATTTAAGGAACCCATAAGAATGTAGGTACGTGTATTCGACAAAGAGGTTTCCCATAATATAAATCTTCTTCTGTAAATTTATGATGGAAAATTCTTAAAGAATCTTACGCTTATTTATTTGATCCTGATCATATTTGTATATTCTCAATCAGTAGAAAGCAAATCAAACTTACTTGAACCTAGAGTTAAAGTGCTTAGGGGGCATCCATAAATTACGTGAGGTGAAATAGGGGGGGGGGTCCAGCGAAATCTCACCAATTCTCACGTGAAATTTTTTAAAATTGTGTTGGACTGTAGAGCTAAAAAAAGTGTTTACAAATGACGCGAATGTCGAATTTAGGGGGGTATTTCGTCGAAAAGTGTGGGTGTAACCGGCTTTGGGAGGGTGAAACCTAAAAAAAAAGGTCTCAAAAAGTAGCGAGGGGAAGGGTGGGGTCTGACGGGACCAGATCTCACGAAGTCTCACCAGAGGTGGGGGGGGGGGGGGGAGGAGGGTCCGAAAATCTGGAAAAACACCTCACGTAATTTATGGATGTCCCCTTACTAATGTTACGATTTCGCTAGCTAGATATGCGGTTCCGACTGTTTTAAACACATGCCCTACAAAAACTGATTACCGACAGACGATAACACTTGGACTCGTCCGGATTGACTTGAAACCTGACCGTATTGCTAGTTTAATGCAGTTTTTCGAATCATTTTATTTGCATAAATTCGAACATGATACGATTTCATGTCGAGTATAGGTGCACTGTCGACAAAAGGAAGGTGCGCAGAGTGTATATCGGATAACACGAAATGTACTCGATTCGAATCTGTCAGATGATAAATTAAAAAATTACTAGAAAATACTTCAGGTCACTTTTGAATCTTAGCTAGAGAACTAATAGAATTCTAAAAAAGCAAAACAATTTTGAAGCCTAGACTACGCGTATTCCAGCATACGCTTGGTTGCTTTTTTTTCATTTTCAAAGGAAAATCTAACATTTTTCTCGAAATAATTTCGAGGAATTACAATTTAACTGCCTAATTACCATAATTTTAACAATTTTATATATATCCTTTAATTTTAAAACTTCCTCTCTTAATACAAGAAAACTTACATTGTATTCACCGCCTCTCGTAACAAACCAAACAATTGTGACGGACGGCAAGCACAACGATTTCCTGTGATTGTTGGAGCAACAGAGCGATGCTCTTTTGTTTAAGCGCGCGGTGTAGCCAATAATATTATTATACTCTACTGTACTGGATCGTATTTGAAAAAGCGATAGATCAACTTAAAAAGAAATATTCAGAACATTAAAGGTAGACGTGTTTCGACACCAAAGGATAAAAGAAGTCTATCAAAATATATATATATATCACACTAATTTCGATTACTATTTTCGAAATGCGGGTGTCACCCCCAAACGGGTGACACCCGGTGCGGACCGCCCCCACCGCCCCCCCCCCCCTAGCTACGCCACTGGCCGAAATGGAGCCTACTGAATGGTCGACATGTAGACGTGGTAAACCAACATCCTACGTGAGAGATGTTTGCAACAATTACCCGGGGCGCACATTGAGTTGCGTGGCACAGTACGGGTAGCGCAGAGCAGGGCAGGGCAGGGCAGGGCAGGGCAGCACGAAAATAGAAACTGTTTCGGGCAGTTGCCCGCGCATATTAAGCTACGTCCACACCAAAAGGAACACAGAGGAACATACTGTTGATGTTGCTTGTTCCTTCAGTTTGTTCCCCCATGTTACCCAATGTTTCTCAATATTTCTCAAACAGGCCATACACGTTACGACGGTCGCACGGACCGTCGCACGGACTTGGGTCGTATGCGACAAATCCGAACGTGAATGGGCTGGTCGTAAAGCGGACTGTACGACCAAGGTCATGTCGCAGGTCCGTTGAATTTTCCATCGAACCTTGCGACACGACACGCCCCGATCTTACACGATCGCACCGGTCGTAACGTGAGTGGTGTTGTTTGAGACGGTCCGTGCAACCAAGCTATCAGAACCGGGTAGTGTAAAGTGTCAAAAACTGCCATTTTTATTTTTTGAGTGAAAAATAATCTATAAACTTTCCTGATTACAATGATATACAGTTTATTGGCATAATACATTTCTTCGAGGTGTTATTGACGGTTTTCATTAACCCTACACTCAGACACACACCTACTTGATATTTCTCAAATTTCTACGTTATGTACCTTCTTCTCAGGAATGGAATGTTATATTAACTTGAAATGATGAATGATTTACCGAAAACGTTGAAAGAATTTAAAGATAAACTTTGTAGAGGGCAAATGTAGATGGGTGCAGGATAGGGGGAAGGTGGGGTGTAGGGAAATTGCCACCGGAGCCTGTGCTTCATTGCAATGAAATTAAATAAATTAAATTTGAAATTTTGCACATTTACAGACGCTTATAAATCACGATCTGTAAAGCAAAATTAAAATAATGGAAGCAATAGCTAGTGAGTTGTAATATAATAAGTATCTGAAATATTTGCTAAAAATAGTTATATAATTTCCAATTTATAAAATTTAAACCATTTTCTTATCAAAAATAAGTATGCTTCACTAGTTGTATCATTAATATTAGATTACACCATACAAATTTTATTAAATTACCTAAAGTAACATCAGAAAAAATGTACCAACATAACTAGGAGTCAGGTTTTTAATTTTTTTTTGTTTGTTTACATGTGAATACAGGGCCGCATTTAAGCATAGGCTACATAGGCTGCAGCCTAGGGGCCCGCACCACAAAGAGGGGCCCCTCACCAACCACAACCCTCGCCTGGGCAGGTAGTAGAGCTAAAAAAAAAAGGTCGCCCATAAATTTTTTAGGTCGAATTTCGAATATTTCGAAATTTAAGAATCCAGCCACTGCCGACAGGGGGCCCGCACCACATGTATAGCCTAGGGGCCCACAGAGCCTAAATGCGGCCCTGTGTGAATATTAATGAAAATATACAATATATTTTAATGATAGACCCTATTAATTAGACACTAAAAGAGACAATTCGACGACTGTGGTGAAATTTTGTAGAACCGTCTATGCGACGAGTCGCATTTCTTATAAGCATTTGCTTGATATTACTTATTAAGAAATACGCCCTGTTGTATTTAAGAATGTGCTTCTATTTATATTATTCCTGAAGATATCTTTTGTGCAGTTTAATCAAATAATTAATTTGTTAGTCCTTTTCTTCACAATATAAATCACAACTTTTATTTTAAATTAAACACATCCATTAAATACATTATCGAACTTTTCCTAACAAGCTCTCCTTAGCTGCTAATAAGTAATCTCTCCGTCTCTGTGTGTGTCTCTCGTTGCTATGGAAACTTCTCTTAGAGTACTCCCTGGCCCGTGGCAAGGAACGCCTACCTCAAGGATGTTATTACTATCGGTTATGCTACAGCCCCCCCCCAAGTTTACCATACCATTTGACCTCCATACCATTATAAATGGTTATGGTAAACTTTCCTGTAATTGTCACGTTTTAGGTAAGGAGAGCTTATAATTTTACATTTGGCTAATAACCCATTTTTTTTTTTTTTACAAATCACGAGTACAGATGTCTTGAGGTAACTTTCCCTGGTGGTTTTCCATAAGCCGCTACTGGTTGGAACGCCCTATAGTCTGTAACACACATTTCGACAAGTTACTGTCCTTATCACTTAACAACCAAAATTACAATAGGAATATTATACTATAGAATTGTTTTTAATAACATCATCTTTAACTGTCATAGCCTCCGCCTGTTTACCAAGCATACCATTAAAATAATTTAAAAATTCTATTACCTGCCCTTGGTACATTATATTCTTCATAAGACCGATCCTTTTGAACCATTTAACTGTTGTATAACCGGCAACATTATTTAAATCACATATTTGGTCCCTGGACCAGTACAATCAACCCTTGCTAATACAACTGGAACACCATTGTTTCTTGCTAATCTAGCATCATCATCACAGTTTCATTTTTATTTATTTCTTCAATCCATTACATTATTCTCTCATAAGTAATAACTTTCTCCACTTCATCTTGAATATATTCATATATAGGCTAAGAGATGTAACAACAAAGTCATTTGAAGGTTCTACCTGGACCTCAGCTATACCTGTGTTAACCAAATCCCGAACCTTTCGGTATCATTTAAAGGCAATGCCTAGATAGTGGCCTTATTTACAGGAACTGAGTCTTGACTGTGTTGTTGTACCCGTACCCTCTCTATATGATATTTTACTTTTTAATTCATTACACATTTATTCTATCATAGTAACACCTCGTTTCTTCTCCACTCATTCTATTCATTCTAATGCTCCGGTATACCTTACAAACTATATATTTAATAAAAGAAAGTCTTAATAGACAATAAACTTTTATGTAATGGTATGCTGTGGTAACAGCCGAAGACTGCACATCTGATCGAGATCATCAATTGACAGCTTCCACTTAATGGTTATAAACTTTTACTATCATTACAGTTGAATTGAGCGCAGCCACAACAATCAGTACTATTTACAAGTGTTTTGTGGCACTGAATAATAATAATATGCTAACTATAACTTAATAATAATAGGAAATTCCAATATGATGGAGTTTATCTTTACACACCTGTGACTTGCACTAGTGTTAAATCTTTTCATTCATCTTAAACTAAGTGATCATTTTTTTTTTTTTTTTTTTTTTTTTTTTTTTTTTTTTTTTGAGTTGTATTCAATGTCCTGATTGGATTTGTACACAGGATGAGGCAGTAAGCATAGCTTACCCCTCTACAAAAAAAGAAAACCTTTTTTCTATATTTCCAGTTCACCTTTCCCCAGTTATTCATACAAAACAACTTTCTGTTTACCATTAGTCTTACTTTGCCAGAACAGTAACATGGCAAACCAACTTCAAAAATATGTAAAGAACTCTGAAATGTTCAACACCATTATTCTTTAACTGCTTTGATTCATTATCACAAATATAATTCTCCCCAACAATGGAAAAAATGTCACAGTTTACTTCCTTCAAAATCATCAAACTCCCTAATCCATCTACCTTCAAAGTCTCTTCCATCTCTTTTACCTGATCAAAGCCACCTGTTCCTTTAATGTCTCTGATATCAAACATTTTTATAGACTTACCACCCTTTTCCACTGATTCATCTGTCTTCGTGTAAGTTTCCACCTGGTTACTTTCATGCTTAAACTCATCTTTTAAGTGAAACCCTTCTTTAACAATTTGTCTATCCTTGACATGATTTACATCACCATTAATTGTAACATTACTCATCTCATATTTCTCCCTTACAGTATTAGGCCGACTATCAGTGTTGTCAGATTGTGTCTTGATAATGTCAATTTTGTCATTCAATTCACCTATATATTTTTCACAAAACTTTTTGGTAGATGCAACCTCCTTTGTAATGCTATCAAGTTGATTGCTAACAGTTTGGAACTGCAAACTGAAATTATTGCATAAGCCCTCATGAGATTTAGTAAAGTGTTCCGACAACTCTCTTTTCTGTTCAACCAGTGCATTTTGAAATTGTTCAACCAGTGCCTTTTGAGATTGTAAAAACAAACTGAACATAAACTGTTTTAAGTCTGAAATCGTGTCTGAAGGTAGTTGAGTGTTTTTGTTAGTACCACTCAGTGTCTGTGGTTCATCATTAGTGATGTCTTCTATAAGTGTTGTCATATTTGAAATTGGATCAAAGTCGGCAACTTTTCAACTCGTAAAAATTATTCATTAATCTACCTATATCTTCAAGAAATTGTTTGTTAACATAAATATCTGGAAAGCTTGCGAAATTTATGCCATGTGTACATGTTCTACTTTACGCAAATTAAAATCAAGTACACTTGAAATTACTAAAATCTAACTTTACAGGTAACGTCTTGTTCTTCGTGAATTAATTTGCAAGTTAAAAGGTCAAGAAAATAATTTACACTCCGTAAGGTTATGAACAGTGAATTATTTGAAAATTTAAAGTGTATGGTAGACTATTACACTTTAGTACTCTTTAGAAAAATCACTTAGCTGTATATACGAGTGGTTCAGTCGCTGTAGCCGTTCAAACCACCTCCATATGCGACCTAGTAAATATCAGCACAAATGGAATGTATCCAAGATCAGCTGTTCCCGACTGCGATGTTTTCCTTAATAGTTCCTGATCGTCCGCTGGAGGCGCTGCCGTCAATTTGTTGTTAGTCGTTTCCAGGATCTTTTCTCGATGAATTCTTGTTGTCGAATTGTAACTTAGTTGTTATTTTGTATCAACTGCAGGGTCGCCATGTCGCATTTCTTATAAGCATTTGCTTGATATTACTTATTAAGAAATACGCCCTGTTGTATTTAAGAATGTGCTTCTATTTATATTATTCCTGAAGATATCTTTTGTGCAGTTTAATCAAATAATTAATTTGTTAGTCCTTTTCTTCACAATATAAATCACAACTTTTATTTTAAATTAAACACATCCATTAAATACATTATCGAACTTTTCCTAACAAGCTCTCCTTAGCTGCTAATAAGTAATCTCTCCGTCTCTGTGTGTGTCTTCCGTTGCTATGGAAACTTCTCTTAGAGTACTCCTTGGCCCGTGGCAAGGAACGCCTACCTCAAGGATGTTATTACTATCGGTTATGCTACAACGAGTCGCAACGTGTGTGTGTGGTAATAAGACTGTCGCGACGGTTCGACGGACAGTCTTTGCGACCGTCGTAACGTGTATGGCTTGCTTCAGTGTTTATGTCAACAGAAACAAAAGTTCCTTGATGTTGACTGTTTCCAGAAGTAGCGGTAAAGATGAAAGGAAACAAAGGAACATTTGTAAACATTATAGTGTTTAAAACTGTTGTTAGTTTGGTGTGGACAGCTTGTTCCGTGTTGCTGTTACCTCAGTTGTTGAACTTCCACAAAAATGTTAGAATGGACGAATGAAAATTTAATAAATTGAATTCAATTATATAGAAGTGCAAAGTGTTTCTGGAACCCATGTGATTCAGACTATAAAGATCGGCTAAAGAAACACATTTCGTAGGTGATAAGTAAAGCAACTGGTGCAGACGTAAGTGAAGTAAAACGAAAAGTAAAAAACTTAGTTGCACAGTTTTTTAGAGAAAGAAAAAAAGATTGGGAACTAAAAAAAAACTGAGTTTTGAGAGTAAATGGTTTGCTTGCAAATATTTGGAATTTCCTGCGGATAGGCATTAAGTGCGTCATTGTTCAGAAAAAGGATTTAGTGATGTACAAGTAACTTCAAACAAAGTTTTATTATTTCTATAGAAATAGGTTTATCTCTACTTCATTTCTTACCACAATTTTAACATTATTTAAATATCAGTTTGCCACGGAACCAGTCCTTCCGATGACACAAAATAGTTAGCAAATTCCTGTCGAATAATTTTTGCTTCAGTAGACGGTCGTTTCTGCGTTTACGTCTTTTCTGCAAATACCTGGTATTAATTCACCATTATCATCGTCTTCAGCATGAGATGTACTGGGCGGCATGTAGAATTGTCTTGAAGAATTTCTATGCCTGAGGAAATTGTGTATACATATAGTTACAATTTTTTCTACATTTTCAGGAGAGAGAAGTAATTGTTTTCCTAATACTCTGAATCGAGTTGATAGAATTCCCAGTACATTTCACACTTATCTGGCCCTAGAAAGCCGATAGTTAAATATTCTTTTCAATGATCCTTTTTCTTGGTGTCCGTGATAAGGTTTCAACAGATTAGGAAATAATGGAAAAGCATCATCGCCCAAAAATACATAGGGCACTGATTCCGTTCGATCAGGAAGAGGACCATCAGATCGTAAATAGTGTATTTGCAAATACACCACCATCTGATATGCGCCATTCAGATACAACGTTCATGTACATAACCTCGTAATTAGCATTTACTACCACCAAGAGTATTCACTGAAGAATGTTCTATAGTTAAAAAAATTTGCTGCCACTGTTGTTTGGTACTTATATCATCATATGCTTTAGCATTTTTGCAATTTTCATGTACCATTGGGGTTTAGAAATAAAATATAAAAACATAAAATTGCAAAATAATTCATGAATTTGAATCAGTTGTTAAGTTACAATTGAATTTACCTGTATTTAATCTTGAAGAACTGAAATAATAGCATCACAAACTTCTGGCACAATTTTGGATATTGATTGTTTCGAAATTCGAAATAAGCACATCAAAGATGTATATGAATCTCCAGTCACTAGAAACCTTGAAGTCAGCAGCAAACGTTCCATTGGAAATATTGCGGCCCTGCAGTTTGTATTTTGTTTTCGAATAAACTGTTCAGTTTTAGTAAGTAGTCATTCTAAATCATTGATAGTTTGATACTCATTCGAATAAAGTGTTTGATGTGTCCATCCTCAATAAGTCCTGATAACAGATTGTCTCTTTTTTTTAAGAATTTATGAGGTGTTCTACTCCGTGTTGGTTTCTCTCCAAAAAAGTTGGTCTCATCCAGCATTTGCTGCTTCTTTTTTTCTTTTGACTCAAAATAATATAAACTGCAGCAGCTGCTGACAAAACATCACTGTCGCACCACATCATCATATACTAACTGTATTATAATTGTGACAGAACGTTTTTATTTCGCACAAAAAAATAAAGATTGTTGCTCTTGGTGTAGACGGGTAACAACCGTAAACAGTAACACAAGTAAACTGTTCCTAAATTAGGTTTTCTGGTGTGGACAGAATGTTTCTGAAAGTTGCGATCTGTTTCTGTTTCTAGAAACAGACTGCAACAGTTTAGCAACAAGAAGTTCCTCTGTGTTCCTCTGGTGTGGGCGCGCCTTTAGAGGGCAGTTTCGTGCGGCAGTTTACAAAGCACCGTTGTGTTGTGCGAGAAACCGACAAAACAGCGTAACCAAAAACATGTCCATGCAAAAACTCGATTTTTGATTTATGAATCAGACCGGGATGCCGAGCTTGGAAAATTGTTATTAATTTAACAGAAGTTGAGGTAGATAAAACTATGCATAAGTGAGTATATGAAAAGAAGAAACTCTCATCTGGCTTTTGCAGTGACAAGAGAATTTTCAAAAGATTATTTCCGGATGACTCGAGCGGAGATTCACGGCATAATCTAACTTGTTATTTTCTCGAAAACGCTCAAATACCTATTAGAACTGAAGAAAATCTCGCAGTATTTTCGTGGTTATTTATTTAATTATTTAACGTTTGACGGTATATGACATTTATAAAATGTATTTCTCTTTTATTTCATATTATATTTTTAAGAAAACTACATAACATAACCTAAGAAACACTTAAAACTAAAAAAGCAGTGTTAAAATTATTCGGAAAATTGTCTTCACAAGGACCCTCCCAAAAAAAAAAGGTTTTATTAAAAATGAATTCAAAAATCTTATATATATATAAAAATAGACGTGTTTTTTCCTATATTTCACTTTTCAGCCACCACTACCTAGCATAGATCACTGATGTTTGTGGGTGGAAGTAGCATGGAGTTTCCTGTAGTGCACAACGTTGGCCGAATGCCGATAGCTGTGGGGATGTGGGAGATATAATGATTAAAGTTGGTTAGTGCAGGGCGTTTTCATATTTCGACCAAAAATTCGTATCTCCGTATACTTCTCTTTCCTACCACAACTACATAACATAGACTTTTGGTGTTTGTGTGTGGTAGTAGAATCGTCTTTCCTGTCGTGCACTATGGTTGTTAGATATCGGTAGCTATGGGGGTGTGGGAGAAATGGGGGTTGAAAGTGGTCGACCTGTGGTAATTTCATACTTCTGCCAAAGACAAAAGTGTCATGGTGTATCACTTTTCAGCGAAAACTATAGATCACAGATAACTGGCGTTTGTGTCAGGGCCCGCTCTAGTGGTTTTGCCACCCCGGACAAATAGACAAATTGCCGCCCCTTAAGATTATGTAGAATTATATATTTTATTAAAAAAATAATTAATTTTTAATCGAATAAAATATTTAATTTTAATTTTAATAAAATCGTATATTCATAAATAAAGTTATTGAATTTTGATATAGCTGCACAAAATAGAGAAATTAATAATGAAATATCTGTACATAGCCACAAATAAACCATATTTTTTTTTACATTTTTAAATGCTATTACACCCCATGGATATTATCACACAAACAATGTAAATGCCATTATTTTGAAAATAAAACGAGATTACATCAAATACGCTAAAATCACAAAAAAACTTTTTTTCTTACTTTCAGTTTGCGAATTTTGTATTACATCTTTAAATTTACTTCATCAGCAATTTCATATTCAATTATCAAAATGTCTAAATCATTAAATTATCAATTTCTTGGTTTTCGTAAATGCTTAGCAAGGCGTCGTATACATCTCCCAAAATGAAATTTTAATGCCTCTATCCAACTCTCCCAACTAGTGTCACTCCATGTTTTCAAAGTTGAACCCTGAATATGCTTTAAAAGTATTTCCCATCGAAAAGTAGATGCCGAAATGAATAAATATATTTTTTGGACCATATTGAAGAAATTAGCGGCTTCCAAGGACGCTTTTGCGATTAATAACAAGATTGAGAGAATGGCTACTACACGAAACATTGAATGCTCGCGAATTATATTGTTTAATTCTAGATTGCACTCCTGTTTTATTGCCCCTCATATTATACCCGTTGTCAGTCACTGGCCTCTGATATCCTGCAAATTTAAACACAAGTCATTGAGATCTCCAACTATAGCATCAGACATTTGTTTTCCTGTGGATCTTTCGACTGGTAAGAAGCCTTAAAAGCTTTCATTAATTTTAATTTCAACATTAGGATTAAATTTATTGGTTGAAACATACCTGATTACAAGAGTAATTTGCTGTATCTTACTAAAGTGAGGAGTACAGTTTAAAATTATGGAAAAATATTTGAATTGTTTTTTATTTCATTAATAACATGAGACTTTACACTTTGATGCAGCAGATCTACTATCACGGTTTACATATTTTTCCCAAGATATTGAGCTTTAGTCTCTACTTTTTAGGGCACTCAACGCACGTGCTCTTCCATAATGGGATCGTATTCAGACTGTAACACAACTATTTTTAAGAAATTACCGTTAATTGCTCAAACAACTTGTCGCTTGTAGCTTGAAAAACCAGACAACTTTTACCAAGCATTTTGGTAATTGCAACGATTCTTAGAAGGACCTCATTCCAATGATTTATTTCGGCATTAATAACTTTTTGAGTGGCAGCATCTACAGTTTTACAACAATTTAATCTTTCGTTTATTTATAGCCGTGACTTTTGTATGCCTGAATATGATTTTTCGAAATTTCATGCTCTCTTAAAGTTTCGCCAAGGTGCTTCAAATTTTGAAAACCCTTCTTTGAGAGAGAACTAACTAAACGGTCGAAAATTTTGCAACAGAAGCAGTAAATGCAGTTTTGTGAAAGATAGTAGCTAATCTCGCAATATTTGCTCTCCGTTGCTTAAATTTCGTGCATAATATTTTGTGCTAAAATGTCGACCTGTGTCTTTGGAAGGAAATTTGTAATTATGCAATAGTTTGCCTTACTAAAAAGCTTCTTACGGCGTCTCGTAAGCTTCTTGGCCACAAAGATTTAGAACGCCTTCTGTGAGGTTGGTGTCAGTACCAATTGGTTTAGAAACTTCGTTCATTTGTATGTATTATTCTCTGACGATTCTGTACTTCTTTTGTATCCTGACCTGATATTGGATTCTAAGATTTGTTTTGGTAAACCAGGAATGCAGTATATTTTTTTAACACGCCAGATTGATTCTGCCTATCCACTTCCTTTCCCAACCTTCTTTTTTTGTACTGGTAACCAGATAGTTTTCTTTGACCATCAAACATTTTGGAAGAGGCACGCCCGTTACTCAAACAATGTACACTATAAAATAATATAAAAAGTAAATATTTATCCTTGTTCTAGATAAGCTAAAACCATATTCTCAGTGGAAATAAAAAATATTTATGCACAACACAAAATATATTCCATATCCTGTGAACATAAAGAAAGTCTAGTGTTACTACACAGTCAAAGCTTATTCGCGGAGGATACGATCCATAAATGGCAATTTCTATAGGCTTAAACAGAATACGTTCCAAGTTCACAAAAAAAAAAAAAAAAAAAAAAAAAAAAAATGATGTGGAGTGATTGTCGCGCAATGCACTTATTAAACCAACTGACAAAGTTATTCACATTCACTAAAATGGTTAATGAATTTCTTTTTGTTGAAACGGTTTACAAATGCAGCAATTAGAATATCTGGAAACCGCATTCGTATATATAATAAGCATCATGGGTTATTATATATTAGCAGTTAACATTCGAAATTGAATATAGGCTACTAATGGTATGTGAAGTAACTAATCGGTAATCAGCAGCTGTTAATATTATTTATTTATTAATGATTATAAGTACTGTCCCTCACCCACTAAACTACAGTATTTTCACAAGCGATCAAAGCTAGAGTATGTAATTTAACCCAACCATAACACTTTCAATGCCTAATCTAATTTTTACAACAAATCTGTGAGGCTCGGATTACGAGAAGAAATTATTAAGCAAAATATTCCACTTCGATTTCAAATAACTAAGATCCATATTGATTTGGTTCATCAATTCAATAAAATAAATACTCAGCATCCCCGTCAAGCACTATCGATTCCGTGTTTTAGAGCCTAAAACACTCCTTTTCGCCGTGTCTAGTAATAATGTCTAGTATAATGTCAGAATCAGCGCAGGTAGCAAAGGTCAAGTGTAACACTACCGAGCTTCTGTTGTGCGCTTTTGTCGTTGTGCGCTTATATCGTATTCCCAACTAAATAACAGTTTAATCATAGATGTACTTACCTTTAGAAATTATAAAATCCTGAAGTAAATTTTATGAACTTCCACTTATCACTAATAACGTAATAGTAAGAGTAATGCTGTTGTGTAATGAAACCACTTTAATAATTAGCAATAATAAGCAAGTTGAAACAACAAAAGTCGAAACAGCGTTCTACTCGCGTGCTAAGGCCCAATTGACACAGAAGAGACGTGGCGCGGACGCGGCGCATTTTGAAGTTGCTCCTATGGCGCAATTCGCACAGAGGCGGCTGGACAACGGCGTGCCTCTATGAGGTCCGCGCCCCGTCTCTTCGAAGTCTCTAGGGGCGCACCCAAATAGCTAAGAACTGGAAGTTTTTAACGAACGAAAAAATCGGTATGTCGATTTTTTTTATTAATTGGGTATTTAACACATTAATATCATTAATATTTTTCTCACACTTAAAGCCGAAATGGCGCCCCTAAATTTTAGCGCCCCGGGCAAATGCCCGGCTTGCCCCCCCCCCCCCTAGAGCGGGCCCTGGTTTGTGTGTAGTAGTAGCACAGAGTCACCTTTCGATCACAACAGCGGCCGAATTTCAGAAACTGTCGTATTGTGGTAGATATGGTGGTTGTAAGTGGCCGACCAAGGATATTTTCCTATTTCGACTGTCTCCGCATATGTCACTTTTCTGCCACAACTACATTGCATAGAG
This sequence comes from Vandiemenella viatica, assembly GCA_031002005.1. NCBI lineage: Eukaryota > Metazoa > Arthropoda > Insecta > Orthoptera > Morabidae > Vandiemenella > Vandiemenella viatica. The sequence continues at coordinate 31,012 of JARYHS010011900.1, forward strand.
CATTGGTGTTTGTGTTTGGTAGTAGAATCGTATCTCATGTAGTGCATTATGGTTGTTAGATTTCGGTAGCTATGGGGTGTGGGAGATATGGGGGTTGAAAGTGGTCGTCCTATGGCAATTTCATATTTCTTCCAAAGACTAAAGTGTCATGGTGTATCACTTTTCAGCGAAAACTATCGATCACAGAGCTCTGGCATTTGTGTGTGGTAGTAACACAGAGTCACCTTTCGATCACAACAGCGGCCGAGTTTCAGAAACTGTGGTTGTGTGGGAGATATGGTGGTTGTAATTGGCCGACCAAGGATATTTTCGTATTTCGACGAAAGGCATGTGTCTCCGCAGATTTCACTTTTCTGCCACGACTACATAGCATAGAGCATTGGTGTTTATGTGTGGTAGTAGAATCGTGTCTGTTGTCGTGCACTATGGTTGTTAGATGTCTGTAGTTATGGGGGTGTGGAAGATATGGGGGATGAAATTGGTTGACCTGCGGCAATTTCCTATTTCTGCCAAAGATGCATGTGTCACGGTGTATCACTTTTAAGTGAAAATTATCAATCGTAGAACACTGGCGTTTGTGTGTGTTAGTAACACAGAGTCTCCCATCGATCACAACGTTGACCGAAATTCGGTAACTGTGGGAGTGTGTGAGATATGGTGTTTGAAATTGGTCGATCATGAATATTTTCGTATTTCATAAAAAAACTTGTGTGTATCCGTAAATTTTACTTTGCTGCCAGAACTACATAGCGCAGAAGACTGGTATTTGTGTGTGGTAATAGTATCGAGTCTCCCATCGTGCACTATGGTGGTTAGATGTCTATAGCTGTCAATATGTATTCTTTACAATCACGAACGAAGTCGTGGGTACCAGCTAGTAGAAAATAAAAGTGAAAATTGTAAGTGGACAATTGTATGACAAATAAATGCTGAATTTACTCGCCACTTGTTGGTGATCCTTGTCCAAATTTCTTGTTTAAATTTAATTTCTATGTATTTACTACGACTGAGAATGTGAATCGCAGGTTAGTTATGCACCAGGTTAGTCAATTTTTCTTATTACATAGTTGAAAATGATTATACGTAAAGCAAGATTATAAATAACGCAAGAAGTGTTACGGCAAAAACCGGCACGAGTGAGCTGCGTGGCACAGTTTCTGTGTCGTGATCACAATGTGGCGCAGGCCACGTGCGGCGCAGTACTGCGCTGCCCTACTCTGCGTCTCAATACGCGCTGTTCCGCCCCAAAAGATAGACACACAGAAACTGAAATGCGCCGCCTGCGTCAACTACGCGTCAATGTGTGCCCGGCCTTACGGCCGTAAATAGCGACCCAGAGATTTTCACGTGCTCTAAACCGATTTTACAAGTCGAATCAAGCAAATTTAATATAAAACAATAGTTTTTTTTCTATATTTGTATATTGCTACAAAGACTAATTTGAAGAATGAATGAACTTCACAGACTCCAGTTAATTATTACTTTGTATACAATTCCAGAGAAAGATGTTGCTGACCATATTTTGAGAATTTAAACTGTAAATTGAAGTGGTCCAAAAATTAAGGTTACTAAAAGATTAAAGAAATGGTAAAAAACAAATGAATAAGTTGACATACACTCAAGTTTACGGAAATCCGAAGATTAATTAAGTGAACAACTCAAGAAAACACCTGCAAAATGAAACGTCATCAAAACTTGAAAAGGGATCTGCTTGTGAAATTCAAAGATAGTTGACTCTGTTTTCCACTGAACAACGACAACAAAACGTAATTTTCTTTCTTTTCACTGTTAAGAATTTTTTTTATCACTTTATTCAATTGCGTTACCAGTACAGAAATAACAACATTCCAAAAAAAATCAGATTTTAAATGTGTTTTACTGTGTATGTAATTTACGATTATAGGGATTAAATTTCAATAATATTAGTTATTACTTGTAATAAAGATTTAAATCATCTTCAAGCGAAGACGGAGGACCATATTAACCAGAAACGAAAGCGCTGGATTGTTATGTTTATTATTCTGTTTTACAAACCTTAATACATCCAATCTTCCATAAACTTGGTACCAAGGAAACATTTTCAAGCAAAACAGAATTACATGATTAGTGTCATAGCTAGTGTTGTAAAAAAAAAAAAAAAGTTTTTTTTCTGACGTGAAAAAAAAACATGAAAAAAAAACTGAAAAAAAACTTTTTTTTTCTGGGACATGTTTTTTTTTATAACTACTAAATTTCAAATTTTTAAGGCATTTATCGTTTAATATGACTGTTTTAGAGTTTATACTAAGTACTTATCTTACTTTAAATCTACTATATTTTTCTGGTTCAGTTAAAAAAAAAAATTAGAAAAATATTGGTATTATTGACTGAAGTTTTCTTTTACGAATGGGGACTTCCCGAAAAGGCTAGGTTGCGTGAGAAGGAATCCCCGTTCCCCATTGTTTGGATTGATACTCGCTATTTGAACTAGTGCTGCCAGGCCCTACAAATTTATCTGTAGACCTACGAATATTTTTAAAAAATTAGGAAATTTAACTACGGTTTTTTGCCTCTTTTTATTACTTGTTGTGCTTTCCTTATATTCGTATACTTGTTAAACTCGCAGCGTATAGTGATACTAAGTCATTGTCAGTAATTATGAATAATTTCCTTGCAACCGTTGGCGTAAACCAACGATTGAAAACAAATAAAGCTCCTATTTTGTATGATAATAGATTTAAATTCAAACTTAAAAGACCGTAATACAGAACTATCGGCGCAGTCTTCATTCACAGTGTGTACTTTGCTCACAATTTAAAATTGCAATCTCAAAAGCTTTTGCATGCAATACAACCAGCAAAAGAAAATGTAACTATTTCTGAAGTTATGGATCTAGAGGGGACAGAAGATAAAACAGAAAATTCAGACTCCGACCGAACTAGTGTTGGTAGTACTGATACGAGTGAATGTGGTACCGACATAGAGGATGAATAAAAAATTATGTTACCTATATAGATACATTTATGAATCATTAAGTAAGATATTATATGATTTAGTAAGGTTTAAAACACACATGTAAAAAGTAAGTTCCATAAATAAAACTATAATTTATCAAATATATTTTTTCTGAAAAAAAACAAGGGTGCTAGATTGGTTTAATCCTAGACTGCGATTCCGCCACTGACTGGCGTTGGTGTGACGTCATATTGACGTTGTTTTGAGGTATTCGCTGTCGATGTACCAACATAAAGATAATTTATTATTGTGACCGGCCGCAGAAATCCGATAACACATCAAACACTGAACATCTGGTTGTGTTATCGGACATCTGCGGCCGCTTACCAGCGGCCGCCTGCATCTGATTCACCTTCGGGATATCAGTTTAGGTTGATATTGTACAGTTTTAAATTATTGTGACCGAGCGTAGCTCGGTCACAATAGCACTAAAAGGAATAAACCTAATTATGTTGGTAGTCGACAGCGAATAAGTCAAAACAACGTCACGTCAACGCCGGTCAGTGGCGGAATCGCAGTCTAGGATTAAACCGCTAGATTTTTGTTCATGTTTTTTTTTCACAAATCTGAAAAAAAACATTTTGTCATAGCTCAAGAACTAGTTCATCAAATGCACAATCATATTTCTAAATCGTTAGCATTACAATTATCGTGATTAGAAAAAAAATATTCCGTAGCTACACAAAGATATTATGTGAGATTCAGTGAGCTAAGAGAACATCTTAAGTTTTTGTCAAAGTAAAACAAGACCTCTTTCCCATAAAGGACTTAAGGAATGCGGCATTTTAAGTGGAAGGAAACTGATGCTACGTTATTGCGAAACATGAACAGTTCCAAGGCTACGACCCGTAGCTTTATGGGCTGAAATGAAGGCGTGGCAGTAGCAGATGTTTTTGAGTCTTATATAACGACAAAAATTCACTTCTTCTCCAGCAGGCATTGCAAAAGATGCAGCCCAACAGAAACTTGAAGGATCAGAGGTCACGGTATGCCAGCACTACAAATATACCACGAAGTAGTTTATTTAGATTATGTATAAGTAAAAACGCTTGTTTGTTAAAGAATTCTAAACGACAGATAACAGTAGCGTGCCATAAGATAAGTACAGAACGATTTATTATCAATGAGATTCTTACATGAATATGTCGGCTCGTTGAAAGAAATGAAAAATACTTAAATACTGTTGGACGACAATTAAGGTGAGCGGCACTGAAGGATTCAGGCCGCAATCTTTAGGAACTTCAAAAGTTTAATCGTAGACTTCCGCGGCCAAAGTCAGTTGATTCTTGGTGCCGCGTCATATTTCTTGTAGTCGACGTTTCTACCATCATTCTGTGGTCTTCTTCCAGAGCAGTTCTGCACAGAATGATGGTCGAAACGCAGGATACAAGAAATATGACGCAGGCGCCACCCGGAAAGTCAAGAATCGATCTCCTAAAAGTTGTTTTCTGTGCTGAGTACCTTTGTTCGGAATGAATGGGACGAATTTGCAATCGTCAGTGTGATTATGTCCAAGAAACAAAGAACATTTCTTACGTCATTTCGTGCAAATGACTGGGATCGTCACTTGATTGTAACACAATCAGATAATGGATAAAATTGCTCTAATCAATGGGAATGCATTTTCAAACCAAAGTTAAATTAGTATCGAGGGGCGTATGGATTCATGGTTTGAGGAATGATCATTCATGAATATTTTTTTATAATCATTTTACTAATGAGTGGCGAAATAAATACAAATTTTTGTGTGCACTATTTTAAACACTTTTCTCCGACGCACTGGTAGCCTCGTATCCACTTGAGCACACTCAGGCGAATGAGCCGCTCATTCATTTGAGCGCGCTCGTTCGAGCGTGCTCAAGGAAAAGGAAATTTTGGTCGAACGAGCCTGGTTTCAGTGCTCAGAAAACGCTCGGCTATTGACGTGTCGTCACGCGTAGCTGCGGCCTTTATTATTATCCATACGATGTCAAAACAGAGAAGAAAATTATAAAGTTGATGGATTAGAGAAAGTCATCGTCAGCGAAGAAATTTTCTTAATAATTTAATTCGCGAGTTGACTTTCGAAGAAGACAATGAGCTATTTCAAAACTTTACGAGATCGATTTCGAATATTTGCTGTCATTAGTTGTACCTCATATTAAAATGCACGATACGCCTATGCGTGAGGCGATCCCACCAGAAGATAAAATTTATAATAACTTTTAAGATTCCTAGCCTCAGGAAGTCCCTACACAAGCCTGCAGTATATGTTCAAAGTATATAAACAAAGCAGCATCCATTTAGTACGGGTAGTCTGTGATGGCACTATTGAGTCACTCCAAAATTTTATGAAGGCTGGTACCTGTTTTTAATTTGAGTTTACAAATATAGATTTAAAAGTTATTTTTATGTTGTTTTTTTAAATTATGGCATTGATTTAAAGTTTTTAATAAAAATTGGTAAAACAATTATATTGCCTGGCACAAAATCAATATGATTTTAGGCACTTAGGATCTGAATATCGTAACACCAATCAAAACCCGTTCAGCTGTGAGAAATACTATTAAAAAAGACTTACCACTTCCCGTTATAGAAGTTCTCTTCTGTTTTGATCGTTCTCGCCTGAATGATCCCAGCTGGCTTGTTATTTTTTTCTTTACATCATCAATACTAAAGTTTAATATCTCGCTAATTTCACGCCATGCACCTTATTTTTTAGTTCGATTATAATACTGGAGCTATCCCATAACACCCTCTTTGATTCATACGCATCAATTAGAGTTAAGCAAGTTTCATTGTCCCACGTGCTCGCGCTCATTGTAGAAACCGCCAAATACCGTCCACACTGAGCGCCGAACAAACACTGGCCAGAGACAATATAAACACTGGCTCTCCTTTGAGCATTCCAAAATACCGACAACCGATCGACTCGCCTCGAGTAGTGTTGCCAACTTAGTGGATTTTCCACTAAAACTGGTGGTTTCGACCCCCCTTTTAATTAATTAATTTAATTTAATTGCAATGGAGCACAGGCTCCGGTGGCAATTTCCCTACACAGCTATCTTCCCCCTATCCTGCACCCACCTACATTTGCCCTCTACAATTTTTTTCTTTAAATTCCTTCAAAGTTTTCGGTAAATTATTCATCGTTTCTCTTGGTAACTCATTCCAATCCCTGACACCCTTACCTAAAAAAGAGAATCTTCCTACACCCTTGTGCCTGAAATCGAGTGCCAGCTTGTGGTCATGGTCATCTTTTCCCTTCCATGCACTACTTTTCATACCTACTGCAATATCTTTCCATGCCTCATCACCAGTATATGCCCTGTACACTCCCATGACCCTCCTCATCCTCCTCCTGTCTTGCAATGAATCCCATTCCAGCTCCTTTATCATATCCGTCACTGATTGCATTCTGCGATAATTTCCAGAAACAAATCTAGCAGCCCTTCTTTGCACCCTCTCCAACTCCTGTATTTGATACGTAAAATGAGGGTCCCATACTACACTACCATATTCGAGCAATGGTCTGACCTAAGTTTTGTAACCCAATTCCTTGACTTCTCTCGTACATCCCCTCATAACTCTCTCCAACAAGTGCAGAACTCTGAAACCTTTTCCTACCACCTGTCCTATGTGTCCTGCCCAGTTAAGTTTGTTATCAAAAGTAATTCCAAGATATTTGCATTTCAAGTCTTCAGCAAGCAATTCTTTCCCCACCTTATATTCATAATTAACCTTTTGTTTTTTATTTGTGTATCTAATAAGCTGACTCTTCTTTGCATTTATCTTCATTCCATGTTTACTAACCCAATTAGATATCCTGTACAGATCACCCTGCAACTGTTTACAATCCTCTATCGTTTTGATTCTTTTATACAGCATTATGTCATCTGCAAACAATCTAATTTCAGATAGTAAACAGGCAACACAATTATTCATTAGAATAATGAATAGCAATGGTCCCAATACGCTACCCTGTGGCACACCCATTGCTTTTAGTGGTTAGTGGTTTTTTCTAGTGTTTTTTTTTTCTAGTGGTTCAGTAGAATTCAGTTTCAATTAATGAAAAATCAAAAACTAAGCCACTTACACATACACTTTTCGAAATATATTTCTACTTTATTTCAGTAGTATTTATTTTTACTGCATAGGAAACATTGAAGTTGGCTGAGTTTTTATTTCATTTCATGTTAAAGGTTACAATAACAGCTAATTGAATGAATTATAATCGATTTCTTCGTTTTTTTAATTAATAATGTTCATTTATTAAAAAATGTTCGCTGTTCCATAATGTCATGACCACTGATTTATTGTTTTTAGTCAAAAATGAACACTAACTTTGTGATATTCAACTTTACAAATGATTAATCCATTCAAGTTCTACTAAACATGGTGTTTGTGCAGAAAATATTTATTATTTTCAACCAATAAAATTAATTGATGAAAATTATTAATAGAAACATTTGAATAGATAAATATTTTGAAGTATCCCTTACTCGATCAATGACTTTGAAATACCTCTTAACAGTGACGGATCCAGGATTTTGGTTTGGGGGGGGGGAGGAGGCTTAAGCGGATTTCATTTGGGGGGAAGGCGGCTTGAGCGGATTTTAGTTTGGGGAGGGCTTGAGCGGATTTCGTGGGAGAGGGGGGCTTTATAGACATGCCGCCCTTAAAAGATCATCTGAAAAAGTGAGTTAATATAGAATAGCACTTGATTAAATAATTTATTGATGATTCGTTGAATTACTACTGCATGTTGATGTACTGATTAATTATAAAGAAATTTAATGTGTATTATGTAATAATAAGGGTAACTGTTTTAACAATATATCCATTATTCTCCTTCGTAATTACGAAATATTTGTTTAGTGGAAAATTTAGTGGTTACGAGAGTAGCGCCGCTTTTTGTTAGTGGTTTTCTGGTGGTTTTAGCAGTTGAATCTGGTGGGCAACTAGTTTAACGGTTGGCAACACTAGCCCCGAGCGCGCTCGCTGTCGTTCGTTGTGATGGTTGTGATCGTGCTCAGGCGTCCACACTTGAGCCGCTCGCTTCACCGAGCGGCTCATTCGCCTGAGCGTGCTCAAGTGGATGCGATCCTGTAGTTTCTTTAATGCATTATTCAAAAATTGGAGAACTTCTTCCTTTTTAAAGTTTTTGAATGATCCAAAAAAGTTGGTGGGATCAGAGGCGGTCCTAGCAAGTTTTTTAGGTGGTGCGAGATCTCATCTTGGCGCCCCAAATGAGCAATCGCTTGTTCGTGATTAAGGTTTCTCTAAAGACTCACTTAAGATAACACACAATTTTTACATCTAATATTATAAATTAAAAAATTTGTTTGCTTGCATGGTTTTACTGTTTACTGAACGGCTAAAGATAAAATTTGGATTAATGTATTGGCTATCTACTTTAATCCCGATCGATACAATAGTTCCCGTGGGATTCAAATACGAATTCATGTATGAATGTGTTACGAATTCCTCTCGAGCAAAGTCGCGGACAGAAATAGTCTTTGTGTATTAATAATAACTCAAACTTCAGAAAGATTAGCATAGGATAACAGCGGTATGAATGAGAAGCAATATCAGTAGAAAAAACATTGTATGTTTGAAAAAGTTTATTTAAGCTACTATGGCATGCACCATTCTCACAACACGTATACATATAATTCTCATAGTTCTTAATATTTAAAATAAAAATGAGGAAATAAAATCATAACTAAAAGGACTAGAATGCCATTTCTCTCGCTTTTGTCCTTGGGCAATACTTTTTTCTATAAATAAAATTGCAAGATCTGACAATCTATCTAGAGGCTGCGTTTATCGTAAATAAATTTTGATAAATTTTAATTTACTGAAACTACGTTCTTCTTTAACGACAGTTACAGGTACGGTTAGTAAAGTTTGAAGTGCTGTCCTCGCATTCGGACATAGATCCTGCAAATCATTTTGTTTCATAAGCTGAACGTTTATTGGTGCTGCTGACTCAAGCCCTATCAACAATACAGTTAGAAAGTTCCTCAACCAATTTACAACCAGATATGTCACATATTTCTCCATCAGTTAAATGTGTCTCTAAATTTTCACAGAATTATTCCAATTTGGAATTTTTTTGATAGTGTGTAAGAACGACACTTTATCATTAAATCTGGATAATTGTCTAAATTGAGTGACCAACGCATTCTCAATTATATCGATCATATGCTGAAACTCGTTCATTGTAATTAATTCTTCTGGATCTATTACTATCTTATCTACGCCTCGTACTCAAAAAATCTCTACTTTCTTCTAAATGTGACTGGCTTAATAATAGTCTGAAAATCAATTTCTCTGTTATCAGAGAGCAGCTGAATAAACTCCGTATTCTTTCTCAAATTCCGAGCTGTTTTCCAGCAATTGTGAAGCATTTCATAAATCTATATTCAGCATTGCTTACAATATTTACTTAAAACAATCTATTATACCAAGTCACTATTGTAACTATTAACTCAAATTTTTCCATGATTTGGTTCAGGGACAAGGCGTCTGTTGTTGTAACAATAATTCGTTTCCAGAAGGGCGTCGCGAACTGAAAAGCAATGATAAAGAACTGCAGCAAAGCTAGAAACTCTCCCAACGATCTTCGAAAATTTATTTGGCGATAGTCCTAAGTGCTTGGATACGGCTTCCCATCGCTTTGTTGATCAAGCGAATAGAGCAAATATTCTTTAATGAAATCCGGACAAGGAAACCCATATAACTGATGTTTTTGGAGGGACCTGCTATGTATTACCAAATTTAATGACAGCTACATGGAGTAAAAAATGCTCGAAGATATTTGTTCAGAATTCTGTTTTGGACACCTTTATTTGCTCCTATCATACTGCTTCCACTGTCATATCTTTGGCCTCGATAATCGCTCATATCAAAATTGCACTTGTGCAAAGTATCTTCGCTAAACATGCCAGGGAGTCCAGCTCCTACGTCCCGAAAAACTTACTTTCCGGCTTATAAGCAACGAAACAGTTCCACTCGAGCAGTTAAGGAAGAAGCATCGTTTTCCTCCAGCGGATTGTACCTAGTGCTGTGTATTGCTGTGTATCACCACATTCAACTAAGTGATACGATAAATTATACGGAATAGTGAAGTGAAAAGTGAGTGAAATGGAAAGTGGGAGCTACGGGGAGGCTGGTGAACCACCATACAGCCTGCCCGTCGACCAACAAGATGTACCAGCAGAAACCTTCCAGGCGGCGATGATGAATGCCTTGCACGTCTTACACACCGGCCCACCAGACCTTGATATGGAAATATGTAACCTGGAGACGCACAAGCGGCGCAACGAAGAAAACAGTGGAAGTACCGACAAGCGGAAAGCCTTGGCAGCATACAACGTAAGTAAGCCAACGGAAAGCGCTTTAGTTAGCACAGTGTATGGGGATAACGCAGTCAACAACCCAGAAACCCCAAGCCAGACAACCCTGTCCTCAGCACAGGGAAAAACAAATGACTCGCGGCTAGAGAAAGTAACTAACAGAGTAGCATCAGGCACCAATCTCACTGAAAAAAATTTCTCTCGCGCACCTGCTCATGTACACAATAAGACAAACCGATACAAAGTTGACGCACCAGGACCGTATTACATATACGTGGAAGGAGTAGGAAATAATATCGCAAACCTACATCCCATGGCCTTGGGGAAAATAATATTTGGATCTTGCCCAGAATACAGAAAACATATACAAAATATTGATGCACAAGGGAAAAATAGAATTAAAATTGACCTCGCGACACCACAGGCTGCCAACAGCCTCGTTGACTCGCCAATATTCCCCACGCGACAACTTGCAGCATATATCCCGGCGCATATAGTAACTAGACAAGGGGTGATAAGGAATGTAGACGCAAGTATCGGGGAGGACGAATTAATTAGCGCCCTAGAATCACCAGTCCCAGTAATCAGAATCCGACGAATGACAAAAAGGGTAATAATAGAAAATGAAGCAAAGGTAATTCCACTGCGAACCTGTGTATTGACATTCGACGCTCAAAATTTACCGGAATATGTATCAGTATACGGAATGCGCTGCCAAGTGTCTCCATACATAGCAACAGTCCGTCAGTGCTTTAACTGTTTGAAATTTGGACATCTAAGCAAACAATGCAAATCACAAACTAGATGTACAAAATGTGGAGGAAACCATTCAAAAACACAGTGTACCAACTTGAAACCAAGCTGCGTACATTGCCAAAAAGAACACGAAGCCACGGACAAATCTTGCCCGGAGTTTAGCAGACGGGTTAAAATAAACGAGGTATCAGCTAAACTGAACATAACTTTCAAGGATGCAGAAAATATAATTACACAGAAAACATACGCGGAAGTATCCAGTCTAGCTCCACAGGTCAAGGAAAGGCCAGCCTTCCCACCATTACCTAACCCGCAGCGGAAGTTTACTGTCTACAGACGCGCACGCTCACCTCCACCAGTCACAACCACAACACGGACCAAACTGCCAGTATATTACCAGCCACAGGAACTACCACTAGGGCCTATACGACGTAATCCATACGCCCCTCAACCACGGGAAACACCACAACAGAAGACTACAGTAGGATCACCTAATATAAACCAGCATACAGTACAAACGGAATACCAGGAAGACACTACAGTAGAAAAAGTATTCAGTATCATTATGCAAATAATTAACGCAATCCAGGGCCCACAACCCCTTACCATAGATTCGGCTACAATAATAGAGATTATCAAGGAGCACTTCAACTAGGAAAACCAAAATGAAACTGTTACAGTGGAACGCAAGGTCAGTAGTCGCAAATAAAGAATCATTGCAACAAGAATTACACAGCCAGGAAATAACAGTAGCAGCCATATCAGAAACATGGATAAAACCTGGAAGAAATATCACATTCCCAGGATATCACATAATCACACACAACAGAACAAGATGGAAAGGGTGGTGTAGCATTGATAATAAAATCAGATGTACCCCATACACAAATCCCTCTAAGCAACGCGAATGAATGGAGCTTCCAAGCAGTAGCAGCCACGTGTGGCGAATCGATAAGAGAGAAATCACAATAGTATCCATCTACTGTCCGCCAAAAACAGTTACGACACTCAGAGAATGGTACACACTGATGACCCAACTAAAACCACCGTACCTTCTATGCGGAGATTACAACGCACACCACACCAGTTGGGGCTGCGCGTACAATGATGCGGGTGGAAACGCAATCCTAGATATAATTGGAAGAATTTAATTTAACAATCCTAAACGATGGCACACCCACCTAATACAGACACCTGAACGAAGACCCTCAGCTGTCGATCTCACCATTTGTTCACTAGACATTGCAGCAGAAATTATGTGGAAAGTAACCAATCAGTCGATGGGATCAGACCATCTTGCTATAGAATTATCAACACACAATGTAAACAATTGGAATTCTCGGAAACCAACAACAAAATGGAACACAAATAAAGCCGATTGGGAGAAATACAGCAACATCATAGATAAAGAAATATACACAGTAAACAGAGCAGAAACAACTGATAAAATGTACAACGAATTTATCAAACTAATAAATAAAGCAGCCAACATAACAATGCCGCGTAGAAAAGAAATTAACAACCCAAGATCACCACCAGCTCCATGGTGGAACCAAGCATGTTCTCAGGCAATCGCTAGAAGGAGGTTAGCACTGTCGACATATAGACGACACAGTACGTGGTCCAACTACCTGCAATACAAGAAAATAGATGCAGAAACAAAGCGCTTCCTTAAAGAAACATAAACGTACTTCATGGAAACAGTTCTGTGAGAAAATATCTAATAACACACCACAATCTCAAATATGGTCAATGATAGCTTCACTTAAGAAGAAAAACATGTCGCATCACCCACTGACAGAAGTCACAGAAGAGTTTGCCGACATCTTAGCTCCACCCACAGTACTGCCACAACCAGAAACCATTTGTAACAACAATACAGAAGATCTATCACATCAAAATGAGGAACTACAGCAAGCATTTACCATAGAAGAATTTGAGAAAGCTCTAAAAGACGCGAACAATTCAGCCCCCGGAATTGACGGTATTCATTATTGCATGATATCGAAGTTACCAAGGTCAGCAAAAAACAACCCTATTTGAAACTATACAACAAGTTTTGGAATGAAAGCCAATTCCCAGAATCCTGGACTACACAGATCATCGTGCCAATACTAAAACCAAATAAAGACCCAAGCAAAGCAGAATCATACCGGCCAATAGCATTATCATCCTGTATAGCGAAGACCTTCGAAAGAATGATCAAGCACCGATTAGAATGGTGGCTCGAGAATAACAACCTACTGCCCAATTCTCAATATGGTTTTCGAAAGGCAAGGAGTACCCTGGATAACCTAAGCCTGCTAACTACTGACATTGAACAAGCATTTTCAACCAATAGTTATCTCACAGCAATCTTTCTCGACATCTCTGGAGCTTATGATGGAGTAAACATTACGCTACTCATAAAGAAACTAAAAGCCCTGAATCTACCAAACATCTACCTCAAAGGAATATACAGATTGCTATACAAACGAGTCATATATTTGCGCAAAAGAGACAATACCATGTTCGGTCCTCGAGTAATCACCAAAGGCCTTCCACAAGGAGCAATATTAAGCCCGCTGCTATATGCAATCTACGTAGCTGACATAGAACTAATTATACCACCAGCTGTAAAGATCCTGCAATATGCAGACGATAAATTAATCTACACTTCATCCGCAAGTTTTACTTTAACAAGGAAAAGGTTAGAAGAAACAGCAAAAGCCCTAGAAAAATGGATGGAACAAAATCAACTCAATCTGTCACCATCTAAATCCTCAGTGGTCATCTTCACTAGGAAATATCAACCAACGAGCCAGACACAACTACAATTAGGCCCATACTTATTCCAAATCAAAACATCTGTAAAGTTATTAGGTCTATATTTAGACAGCAGGCTTACCTGGGCACGACACGCTGAATACTTAACTGAAAGGACAGGGAAAGCCTTAAACATATTGCGAGCAGTAAGTCACGTCTGGTGGGGAGCCCACACAACAACAATGTTAACACTATACCGCTCTCTCATCCGATCAATAATAGACTATGGAAGTATCTTTTATGGAAATGCCCCCAAATATGTACTGAAAAAACTGGACACCCTCCAATACCGAGCCCTAAGGATATGCTTGGGAGCAATGAAATCATCCCCCACTAATGCACTCCTGATAGAAGCGAAAGAGATGCCCCTGCGCATCAGAAGGGAACTAGTGACAAAGATTTTCCTCATCCGGCGAGCAGCAATAAGGTCACATCCACTTCTTAACAAACTCAACACCTTAATGAAAATCAGAGACTCACAACGAAACAAAAAACCAAGAACGAAAACCTCTTCTGCTTAAATGTTTTGAACAGCTGAAGACAATGTTCCCATTGATATACAAAGACCGAGAGCTGCCAATTTACAGTTATCCATACAAACTGAACTTATATAAGACACCGACCTATCAACAACCATGCATCGAAACCTACAGAGGGAAAGCCAACAATTACATACAAAATCATATCTTAAACAACTGGCATGACTTCACAGAAATATACACTGATGGATCCAAGACCCCAGAAGGAGTGGGCTACGCTTTCTACTGCCCCACAACAGGAGCCTCAGGAAAATACTCTCTCCCACTAGAGGCAAGCATATACACGGCAGAAATTCTAGCAATAACAGAAGCAATCCAATACGGAGTACAACATTTCCAAAAAATCCTAATACTCACAGATGCAAAAAGCATACTTAGTAAAATAGAATATCAGAAATGGACCACACGTACAAACCCATATATATACAAAATCTTAGATCTGACACTACGGGCCAAGCAAGTAAATAAAGAAATAAACATCATTTGGATCAAAGGACACATTGGAATAATTAATAACGAAATAGTTGATGAATTGGCAAAGGCTGCAATAGTCGAAGGGAATTTTAAAGCAATCCCATTACCATACACCGATTTCTACAACAGAATAAGGAAAACATCTTACGAGGAATGGGAGAACGAATGGGAAATAACAAAACATGAAAAGGGAAGACATTACTCTACGATTCAACCCGAAATACCAATAAAACCTTGGTACCACTCTACAACTTTGAGTAGACGACACGTGTCATCTCTAATAAGAATGAGACTAGGTCACGGGTGTTACCCAGCTCACCTACACCGCATCAGAGTAGCAGAATCCCCCTACTGTGAAGATCACCCCTACAGAAATAGCCGACCTAGATCATCTATTTTTTGGTTGCAAGAAATACAACTCTCCACAAAACGAATTACTTCGCCGCATCACAAAAGAAAAGGTCCCCTTACCAACCAGCGTCGCAATCTTGCTGTATGAGAATAACCGACAGGTTATCCCGGCAATCATCAGATTCCTAGAAGAAACAGGTCTCCACATATGAAATAGATTTATAAAACGTCACCCAATTGGAAAACACCATGAAATAACATATCAATAATAAATAGCAATCACCTAAAAAAAAAAAAAAAAAAAAAAATTGTAATTACAACTATTTACGCAAATATATTTGTAAAACCCTATATAAATGTCTGTAAATAATTATAAGTTATTGTAATCATTGATGTATTGTAACTATTATTGTAAATTTTATCTAAATGTCTGTAAATAATTATAAGTTATTACAAACATTGAAATATTGTAACTATGACCGGAAATTTATGTAATTGTAAATATTGAAGTAAAGTAACTATTATTGTAAAAAAAAAAAAAAAAAAAATTAAGTAAATGTCTATAAATAATTTTACATTACTGTAAACACTGAAGAATGGAAACTAATACTAGAAACTGTTATAAACATTGTAAACAGTACACGATGTATAAGATGTACACCTTATGATGTATGAGTTTGATGGCTGTATGGCAAAAGCCAAAGGCCAAATAAAAAAAAAAAAAAAAAAAAAAAAAAAAAAGCAACGAAACACGCACTTGAACTTGCTCCTTAGGGAGAGTCCATAAACTACGTGGCTCGGTCTAGGAAACAAGGAAGGTGGGGCGGGGGGGGGGGAGAGGGTGGCTGGAAAGCTACGCTGGGCTACGTGGCGGGAGAGGGAGTTTCCAGGCAAGCCATGTTCTGTTGTTTTCATTCATGTTATTTTTCACAGTTAAAATAAGCTACAGAACACACAACATGTGAATATTTATTTTCGTCATTTAATTATTTCTGTATGTAATTTATGATAGTCTTTTAAGAGAAAACAGTAAATAGTGTCTTCTGGGATCAACAGGGGGGAAAGCTACGTGCCATGTGGGGGGAGGAGGGGTAGGGGCAAAAACCTTGTCGGGCTACGTGAGGGAAAGAAATTTCACGCAAGGCCAAAATGGAGCTGCGTGGCTCATGGACGCTCCTTTATTAGAGTCAACAAAAGCAATGTTAAAGAATTTTCGACTTGACTGACAACAGCAGTTCAGTTAGATGACATATCCATTGTCAAAACTTTATTTGTTTTGAATAGATTTGTCAAAATAATAGACATTAGTTTCCTTATTAGTAATACGCCGGAGATGCTCCATCATCACAGGGTCATATTTTCCTAGCAGTTGCAATATACCCAAGAAATTAACATTCGAAGTATTTAGTGTTTTAAGGTGCGTGTCCACTTGAGAGTAAATACTGGCGAGAAGCTCTCGATAGCGTAACTCGCAAGTCGACAGGCCTCTGAGAGTAGCTCGCGGCGAGTGGAGAGCTACTGCCTGAGAGCTGACAATAATCAACTTTCTCGCAAGTCGACACGTCATTCTTGTGCTGTCTGAGAGTAGCTCGCAGAATACGAACACTGTTCGTATAGTCTGAGAGCAGGAGCTGAGAGTTCGGCTAGAGGTAGCAACAAGATGAGTAAAAATTGGTCATATGAAGAAACAAAGGAATTAATTAAAATGTGTGTAGGTAGAGAATTGTTGTGGAATGTAAAATGTGCCGATTAGTGTGACAGAATTAAAAAAAAAAAAAGTTTTGAAGGAAATAGGAGAGAAATTTTGTTATTCAGGGTATAAAGTTCAAAAGAATCTCCGCAATTTAAGGGATATTAACGATGCATTTATACAATTTTATAACATTTATTTTAATGACAATGTGTCTATAATTATTGTAGACACATTCTGATTACAGTAAGAAGTTCAAAACTGAAGTAAGATTTCATTCATTTTTCAAGAACTCTCAAGTATTGTAAAAAAAATTAAAAATAGAATAAGTGGAATTGGAGCAGACGAAAATTATTAATGGAAGTACCTTTACTTCAGTGCACAAAAATTTATAATTCCTGAATTCACTGTCTTTCAAAAACAACAAATTTCGGTAAATTTATTGTAATGGAGGCTTGAATACGAATCCCCCAAAAAATACGTCAAGACGATGTAACACCAAAAAAAGGAAAACAAGATATTACGCAACAAGTAAATTTACCTGATGCAAAAAATCGAAGAGTAGCCATAACTAGTACATGTACTGATATAGGTTTTCTCATTTTAGTGTCGTGTTTTAAAATTGTGGATCCCACATATTCTGTGATAAACTCTACTTCACAGCTCATTAACCTAGAAAAGTTCCCAAACTGCTGCGCGACTTCGATCTGTAATTCCGGTGTCATTGTATGACTGGCTCCGAAAACATTTCTTTTTTATCCAAGGCTTAACCCAGCAGCTTTTCCTATTCAGTTTTTACCTCTTTTTAGTAACAGCAGACAGTATGGTCACAGCTGACGCGACTTTTCTATTGTGCCGCCATCTTGACTGCTCTGCGCTGCTCTCATGTGGACAGGGTTCTGAGAGTTGTCGCGAGAACTGTCCCGGCGAGCAGCTCGCCGAGAGTAGAGCTCGCCAAAATCCACTCTCAAGTGGACACCCTCCCGAGAGTAACTCGCGAGAGTTTCTCGCGAGAGTTACTCTCAAGTGGAAACGCACCTTTAGATCCAAAGCTTCCTCTGAACAAAAAATTATGTTAAAAAGAATATTTTGGACACCATTCATTCGAGGATATCAACGCACCGTGATTTTTCGTCTTCAACCTGCATTAACTTGTTCTTTAATCAAATCAATGCTTCTGTCCAACTAAGCATGGTGTACTAGAGATTTGAAAAGTTACGTGAGTTTTGAGACTATTTGATAAGTAGCTCCAGTCCTGTACTTCTTTTCCCAAATAAAAGTGAGACCTTATGTTGAATAAATAGAAAAAATATACTTTATCTGCATATTTAGAGTAAACAAGTCATCTTCTTTTATAAGTTTCTCCATTTGGCATTACTCTTCAAAAATACGTACTTGAAAAAAGACGTCCATGATTTTTTCTTGGATTTTTCCGTTGCTCGAATAATTATTTCATCTCTGGCTGCAGAGTCAATGAGCGACCATTTTGAAATATCATTATTTGCACGTTGAAAAGGAGACGGTGGTTGTATGTCTGGTACACCCCATTCTGTAATATTCTGAACTGCAGACGACGTCCCAGCCATAGTTAAATCTGCTCCATATCTTCTGAGTCTCGTCTGAAGAACTTCTGTTAAATAGGTTTTTCTTCGTCGCATGTTGAACTAGTTCCAGTAACGACGATTCAGATGCCCTGTCAACTTTAAAAAATTTTGCAATCAATTTTGAAGCCTACTCAGTTTCGCCTTGGTTTTGTTTTATTTTTAAGTGTGGCAGTTTTTTTTTTTTTTTTTTTTTTTTTTTTTTTTTTTTTTTTTTTTTTTTTTTTTTTTTTTTGGTAGTCAGTGACTTGTCTTCAAAAGACACATTATGCTTTAAAATATTTACGATACTAACTTTAATTGCAATCACCTAAGGTCTTATACCTTGGAAAAAGATATATCTCGCCCCATGAACATGCACCCGCATGCGAATGGACTCCAAGACTACACGCCTAAAGGCAAGCAAAAGGTACGAGAGGCGCGGTGCGGCACCGGAGAGTGCAAACTATGGAACGAGAGATGATTTTCTTGATTCGAGTGGCTCGAGCTTACTCGAGTCACAACTCAAGTTGACTCGATTCTATAACTACATACGACTGTGCATTAAGCTAAACCTCTTACTTTTATAAATTTCTGGATAATTAGAGAGTTAAAATAATATGTCAGTAGCAGGCCTGGTTATTATAGAATTTATTTTTAATTTTTTTCTCAAACGATCTATCGCCGCATTTTCGGCGCCCCCCATACGACGGCGCCCGGTGCGGTCGCACCGCTCGCACCGCCCTAGGGCCGCCACTGGGTGGAATATATGCAAAATATTTCGGATGAAATGGACAAGGGAGGTCAAATTGATAGTGTAGCACTAGATCTTTCAAAGGATTTAGACAGAGTGAGCAATAAAATGGTAGTAAATAAGGTAAAAACTGTTGGAGTGGATTAGAAAGTGATTTACTGGGTAGAAGAATTTTTGAAAGTTCGAAAACAGAAAGTTAGGGTAGGAAATGCAATATCAAAAGAAGTGGAAGCAAAAATGGGAGTGCCACAGGGTACCGTATTGGGACCATTGCTATTCATTATTCTAATGAATAATTGTGTTGATTGTTTACTATTAGAAATTAGATTGTTTTCAGATGACCTATTGCTATATAAAAGGATCAAAACTATAGAGGATTGTAAACAGTTGCAGTGTGATCGGGACAGGATATCTAGTTGGGTTGGTAAACATGGGATGAAGATAAATGCAAAGAAGAGTCAGCTTATTAGAAACACAAATAAAAAACAAAAGGTTTATTATGATTATAAGGAGGGGAAAGAATTGCTTATTGAAAACTTGAAATATAAATATCTTGGCATTACATTTGATAGCAAGCTTAACTGGGCAGACCACATTGGACAGGTAGTAGGAAAAGGTTTCACAATCTGCACTTGTTGGAGAAAGTGATGAGGGGATGTACCAAAGAAGCAAAGGAATTTGGTTACAAAACTTAAGTATCACTCCAAGCAAATGCCGGAATGCTTCCTTCAAAAAGGATATGGTCGAATTCCTTCCTGTTCCTTGCCCCCATCCTTTCCCGTCTCTAAAGACCTCGCTGTTAAGGCGCATTCCCACGATCCCTTGTAACGAAGGCGAGACGGGACGGGACGAATACTCAACCACACGCCATGGGAACAGGGCCGCCTCTGCTAGCGGAGACGAGACGCAGCTACCCACTCTGAGTCGGTAAACATCACAGGCGTGTGTAGCGGTGCGCTGTTACCATCGGTTTGCAACAGCGGTGCGCACCCTTTCTGTTGCTGTAAAATGCTCTGTGCCAAACAACACTAGGCAATGTGGTGCGGAGGTGGCGGCGAGGTAAGCTAGGACTAACCTGCGGCCCGCGGTCGTCCCTACACTTCGGCTAATGAGGTCCCGTCCCGTCTTGCCTTCGTTACAAGAGATCGTGGGAATGTGCCTTTAGAGAGACGTTAAGCAGATTTTTTTTAAAAAAACTTTAGTCAGACCATCGCTTGAATATAGTAGTGTAGTGTGGGACCCACATTTTAAGTATCAAATACAGGAGTTAGAGAAGGTGGGAAAATGGGCTGCTAGATATGTTTCTGGAGACTATCGCAGAACGCAATCAGTAACAGATATGATAAAAGAGCTGGAATGGGATTCATTGGAAGACAGGAGGAGGGTGAAGAGGGTCATGGCAGTGTACAAGGCGTATATTGATGATAAGGCATGGAAAGATATTGGTGTAAGATTTAACGGTAAGGCTTGGAATGGAAAAGATGACCATGACAACAAGCTGGCAATCGATTTCATGCACAAGGGTATAGGAAGATTCTCTTTTTTAGGTAAGAGTGTCAGGGATTGGAATAAGTTACCAAGAGAAATTATGAATAATTTACCAAAAACGTTGAAAGAATTTCAAGTTAAAATTTGTTGTCGTGGGCAAATGTAGGTGGACGCAGGAAAGGGAGGAAGATGAGTGTGTAGGAAAATTGCCACCGGAGTGAGCACTCTATTGCAATTTAATTAAATATTATTAGAACAAAACAAGCGCACAGATGTATCTCACAAACTAGTAGACAACTCTTTTATATTGTAAATTACACTATAAAATAATATAGAGGATCAAATCTTTAAATAAACATATTTCATAAATCAATAAACCTCAGTAATGAACGATCAATGAAAAAACAGTAACTATCTCAAACTATCCATACAAATTTTCTATTTAAAAATTATGTACTGTAAATTTTAATGTTAAACAAAATAAAAACTACAAAATTAGTCTTCACGTTGTCAAAATTAGTTTCCCTGCGGGAGCTGCAACGTATTCGTATCTATACGACAAATGCGAGTAACGAAACATGCGAGTAAAGAAATGAATTTGTGATTAACGATTCGGTACTTCGAGTCATGCGACGAACCCGTTACTTAGTAACGAATACATCGTTACTTTTACAGCTCTAATTCATGGAGCTTAAAAAAATGTAAAACATTTTTATGTATGGCTTTACGCCTCTTCGACTTTGAGTTCGTCAGAGGCGGGATGGGCACTGGGGACAAGGATCCAGAAGGAATTCGGCCATGGCTTTTTGAAGCCTGGAGTAATTTGGGGAAACAATGGAAAACCAAAATCTGGATGTCTGGACGGGGATCCGAACCGGTGTTTTCGCGAATGCGAGGCCAGAGCGTTGTCCACTCACCCATCACAGTCGGTACCAAATAAGCCAGCAGGATGTGTGTTGTAGGTTCTGGAGACTTAATACTTATGCTTTCCACAATGGACACGTGAACACACTTGTGCTCATGGTGATAAGTAAACAAACTACTGTAGAAATAAGCGTACAGTACTTCACATGCCAACATACTCAAGTGAAGTACACGTTTTTGCCATATTAACGGAAGTTAAAGTATTCTGTTCAAGCATTTTTTTGTATTTAATGGAACCCTGAAACGTTTTGAATTATTTAAGTGCATTTTTCGTTCATTTTTAATTCTGGAACACCTGTTTGTACTGAACTAAGTCTCCTTGTGATTTAAACGATAGAGATTCCACTACCTTGTTTAGCTGAACGCATTGTTCGTGTTCTGGTATATTTATTATAAAATGTCATTTGTACTTTGGCTTCAAATCATGTCCTCCCCCCCCCCCCCTTAAACTTTATAAAACTCTTCTTCAGTCAAAATACGTTTTTTTCACTGTGATTAGTTAAATATTATTTACCTTTGAATTCATTCAGTTTGCAAAAATTATCGATAGCATGTGCGAGACATGTAACAAATTATTTCTTGATTCAAACACCAACAATTCTAGCTGTTCCTGTCTGTTTATTCCAGCTTCTTACCAACACAAGAGGGTAGTCACCCGAGGGACGGCGATATGAATTATGAAGTAGCTGTCAGTGGACCCTTGCGGTATTTTGAAACAGGTTGTCCAAGATATCTTGCTTACTCCACTGCTGATTATTCATCCACAGGAGTTTTACTAAGACATGATGGCATTTCCTTATTGTAGGATAATATGTGCTATTAACACATGGCGTCGAGTAGCTAATGGCACTTACGAGTTACGTCACAATGAGAGAAAAGGTAACTCAAAACATTTAATAGTATAGACCCAGGTAATTAGTTTTGGAAACAGTACCTTGTAATACAAAACACGTTAGCTGGCTTCCTTGAAAGCTCTATACATACTACTAGTTATGAAGTACGTACGATACAACATAATTAAATATAAATAATTTTGCACATTAATTTAAACTAACTTAAATAGCATAATAATTACGAGATAATAGTTCATCAATGATCAGAATCTGGAATGCAGAATATTTCTTCGATCGTATTTAGGAATACGAAATTGTGTGAAGATATGTATATAAAAAAACACATTTCCTGTATTCATTTCGTGCAGCGGATGACAGAAGATTGTTCAATATCTGACGCTTACAATAGCTGTCGAATGATAACTGGCTACACACTGTGATTATGAATTTAAGGATCTATCTGTAACATTCTCTACTTGAGAGATGGTAAGAAATCTCTTCTACTAGGTTATGTAATAGGAAATTTAATTCGGGTAAAATGGTAGTTGTGCGGTTTTCATTCAAGTTATTTTCGTTGAAACTGTCTTCATAGCAAACCCTTACTTTCAAAAACTAAAGTTAGATACTTCAAATAAGAAGGGGAGTAGGGATTGTCATAAGTGCGCTGTAATGGATCAGTACAGTTGTCTTGGCTAACGGCATTCTTTATGAAGTCATCTCCCAATGTCTCCGCCGTGATGACGAAGCCGCTCATCAAAGCGAAGCGCATTCCCATCGGCAGGTAGTCGTCCATGTCCTTGTTGAGCTGCTCCAGCGGGTACTCGTCTGCGGCGTCGTGCATGCCGAGCGCTCGCAGAGTGGCGACCAGTGTGGAGTGGTACTCCGCCAGCAAAGTGTCCAGGTGGTCACGGTGGACCTCCAGGCTGGCGCTGGAGTACAGGAAGTACACCAAGTCGTATACTGGACTGTTGGTGTTGCTAAACTGCAGGGTGAAACCACAAACACAATTAAAACGGATTCTGTTATTACACCACATTTGTTGCGTGTCACATATTACATATTATTTTCATGTATCCGACAAGTGATCCCTTAATAATAAGTATACCAGCGTAAAGTTGAATTTTGTACATGAAACGCGCTTCGGGCATACCCCCTCAGTACTGATGTCCGTTACAACAAAATAGAGAAGGATCTACTTTCTTCCATTACTGAATTATTATTATTATTATATTTATTATAGTGAATTTTTTTTAATATATAAGACTAGCAGAGTTCCCGGTGTTGCCCGGTATGATTGAGGTTGATTTGACTATACAGTAATTTTAGTCGTTTAATTGGAAAAATGTGTATCGAATCCTCCCCATTTTTTCTGAAAAAGTAACAAAACTTAGAAAGAGTGAGGGACTAGTTGTCATTCTGAGGGTTAGATTAGAGAAGATTTTTACAATTTTTACCTCATTTTTCATAAACAAAACTTTACAATGGCGAAGACCATTAGTTCGAAAAAAGTGTGGGCTCACACTATTTCCAGCAGAAATAATTGAAGAAGGCTCATTGTGATCTTACTAAAATAGTGATCGAACGTGATAGATGAGCGGTAACGCTCAGACCTCGCATTCCCGTGGTCGTGGTATCGAATCTTCGTCAGACCATCCAGGTTTGAACCATCCACGGTTTCTCCAAATCATTCCAGGGAAATTCCTTCAAAAATACCATGCCGAATTCCTTCCCGTTTCTTGCCTCCAATCCTTCCTGTCTATAAAGACCTAGACGTCAACGATGCGTAAAGCCAAAAGCAAAAAAATAAAAAGATGAAATATAATGTTAAAAAAAATTGAGATTACATGCACACTTTCATTTCCTGCTCCGGCGGCAGTCAACGTAGCGTTATAAGACAAATTGGCAGATTCTAATTCAGAATATAAGGTTTATGTAGTTTTCAAGTTATGTCAGATTATTTGTTAGAAAAATTTAAGTTCATAACAGATTTCATTTTTTTGAAAATCAAATTTCAAGTCAATAGCCCCAATTTGCTTTATGTATTTGAACGACTAATATAATACAAAATGTGTCGGGTATGAAGTTTTGACAAAAAAGCTTTACTTGAATAATAAGTATCTCAATATACTGTCCTAAAATGCTTTTAATGCCAGAATAAGTTTAAACAGTTCACTTCGTGTTAAAATCTATCAGATACGCATTACGTACTATTAACAGTGAATATAATTTCATTTCCAAACATCGGAGATTGTAGCAGTGTGTCCTCAGATCGTACCTTCAAGAACCAAAGAAGCTCTTGTAACCTTTTCCTCGTATGCCATTCGCATTTAATACGGCCATCTAGGGGGTTTAAAGAATGAAAAATCAAAATTTAAAGAATGAACCAAAACATGCGGTAATTATTTTTGAACGATGCATGACGTATCAACATCTAGTAGGTATTGCATCTTTCGTAATTCACGCTATACGCTCAAATTTTCACTCACTTCTCCGGCTTGAAGCATGAGACAGATTCTAAGATTTAAAACGATGAAAACCTCTTCGAAATGAACTTAGCAGTTTTTGATTTATCCTAGAGCAAATATACACGGGTTTAGCTTCATAGATATAGATAGTTACTATAGCAGAAAATGGCACAATTAGTATGGACTAGAAAGTCGAGTTTTTGTCATTGATTCTTTAGGATGAAGACGTTACTAAATTCGGCTTAATGCAGAGTAAAATAGTGATAACCTGACTACGATTAAGCTGACTTGAAAGGTTGTTAGAATGAATTCTACTCAATCTAACACATTGAAACTGCAAATTAAGAAAAATTCGATGAAACATGTCTTGCTGACATTACGAAATCCTAAAAATTAATCTGAACAACTATAAAGTGGCCAGTTAATGCGTAAAAACAAAGACTAAGTTGGCTACCTGTATAGAGTATAGTCTCTCACAAAAATGTGAAATAGACCCATCCTGCATTTTGGGAGGTCCGCAATTAATTGAAAATAGTATACTGATCATGTTTTCCTAGTCGTTGCTTAAAATGTGCACAGTCAGCTATTTCTAGATCTGATCTTGAAACAATATTTAGAAAGTGACATTTTGCAAAGACCCTATAAAAATGTCATCCTGACAAATTTTCTTATCACATCAGTATCCGAGGATGTCTAGAAGAGAAGGCGCCTGAGAAGTACCTGATAACGCTGAAATGGTAGAAAAGCTGTTAGTTACAAGGTTGGTCTTATCTTCCGGAGAGTATTATGAATGACTTTCAGACATTTCATTATCATTTATCCGGGAACTTCAACGCAAAACCGAAGTCAGATTTCGGGAACGAAGTATAATTCGTAATTTTAAATTTTATCGCTTTGTAATTTAGCAACTTCGCCAGCTTTCTTACTTGTTTATTAAAACCTCCTGTCGATATGAACAAAAAAAGTCTAAGCAAATTACCATATTTTCGCATAAAGTGATTGAAACTATTGATGCAGGATCAGAAGCTGATGCAATATTTTTGGATTTTCATAAAGCTTTAGTCTATGTATTACACAACTAGATTTTAGTGAATGAATGAATATGATGTTTCATTACTCGCCGGTCGTAGTAGACGAAGAAACATCTTCTAATGTAGATGTTACATCGGGCATGTGTAATAGGGCCACTTCTGAAACTTGGTGACAATGTTAACAACAGTTTGAGATTGCTCGTTGACGATGCGGTTAACTTTAGAGAAGTAAGGAATTCGGCCGACTGATTCGCAATCTGGATGTTATTTCGGCATAGTGCGATTAATGGAAACGCGCTACCACTTTAAGTAATTCATTATTTTACCTAGCTCGAGACCTTAATTTTTAAAACGATAAGTCATTTATCGAATTTGGCTGGGTATCGAAGAACATAAATGGCTTGTAATAAAAAGAAAAGAAAAAAAACACGTTGTATAAATAATATTGATACTTTTGCCCTTTAAGGGTCGAATTCAAAAAAATTCCTTCTATAAAATATGGTGTGACCAAAGCAGCCATCTTGTTCTTTAAAATGTTACCTCATTTATCGATTTTGGTTAGTTATGAAGCGAGATAAAAAAAAAAGTTTTGGAAATGATGATATTTTTCCCCCTTAAGGGTTGAATTTGGAGAAAGTTTTTTCCTAAAATATGATGTGACAATAGCGGATAATTTAATATTTAATTCAGTACCTCATTTATTGATTTCGGTTAGGTATCAAGGGAAATAAATAGCTCGTGACAGAAAAATGCGTTGTAAAAATATTAATACGTTTACCCACTAAGGTTAGAATTTAAAAAAAATTCTTTCTTAAAATGTGGTAACGGAACCGAAGACCTCGTTTATGAATTTTGTTTAATTGTCAAGGGAGATAAATGATTCGAGATGCAAAAAACGCATTTTAGAAATACTGATATTTATACCTTTTAAGAGTTCAATTCAGAAGAATTCATTTCTTAAAATGTGATGTAACCACAGCGGAAGCCTTAATTTTTAGAATGATACCACATTTATCTATTTCGGTTAGATATTAATGGAGATAAATGGCTCGTGACACAAAAATGCGTTGTAGAACCATTTATACTTTTTCCCATTAACGGTTAAATTCCAAAACATTCTTTCTTAATATATGACGTTACTAAAGCTGAGTCATTACTGTTCATACTCCTACTTCATTCATCGACTTTGGTTAGAAATCCAGTGAGATAAATGGCTCGAGATACAAAAAACGCATTTTAGAAAAATTGACATTTTTGTCCTTTAAGGGTCGAATTACGAAAAATTCCTGTCTTTAAATATAATGTATAATATGATACCTCATTTATCTATATAAGTTAGATATTAAGGGAGATAAATCGCTCGTGACACAAAAACGCATTGCAAAAATATTGATACTTTTGCCCTTTAATGGTCGAATTCCGAAAAAGTTCTGTCTTAATATATGACGTCACTGAAGCGAAGATCTTAATCTTTAAAATGATACTTCATTAAACGATTTCAGATAGGAATCCAGGGAGATAAATGACTCGTAACACAGAAAACAACATTTTTGAAATATTGACATTTTTTGCCTTTTAAGGATCAAATTCTGAAAACTTCATTTGTTAAAATATGATGTGACCAAAGTGGAGACCATAAGCTTTAAAATGACACCTCATTCATTGATTTCGGTTAATTATGAAGGAAGATACAGACTTGTGACAAAAAAATAGCTTATAGAAATGATATACATGATTGTTAAAAATTATCTTAGAGGTAAATAGGTAATCTTCAATTCGAACAAATATACGTTGTAACCGTTTAAAGTGAGTTGTGATGCTTTGTAGTTCGAATTCAGTGTAAAATTTTGTGTTCCTATTGTACGATAGGTTACCGCATGATGTGAAGAAATAACAAAGACAGAATGTGTGGAAAATCAAACTTTGACTGCTGAGAAATTGTGCTATATAAAGTACCTGTTTTTTGGTCCACACAATATCTAACTGCAATACTGTTTTTTTATCATATTAATTTTTCACAGTAAATTCAAAACAAAATGAATCAATGAACTTGAATTGAAATTGTGCTATGCTGTGACTCGGTTTTAAAAAGAGGAATAACAGACCTGATGTTCTAATTCAAAAATGTTTCGACGATAGTAGTAAGGATATGTACGTTTCACTTTAAATAGGTCACGCGCCCCGCCCCCCTGCGGCCGCTTCCCCTATAATTAGGCACCTGGCCGACTGTGCGGCCTGTAATTATCTACCTGGCTGCCGGCGCCGCTTACCGTCAAGGTCACCCGCCCCGCCCCCCTGCGGCCGCTTCCCCTATAATTAGGCACCTGGCCGACTGTGCGGCCTGTAATTATCTACCTGGCTGCCGGCGCCGCTTACCGTCATTATCTTTGTAGGTCACGCGCCCCGCCCCTGCAGCCACGCCGGCGCCACCGGCCTGTCATTATCTTTGTAGCTCACCCGCCCCGCCCCTGCAGACACGACGGCGCCGAGGCAGGACACGCGTACGCACACGCGTCGTCCCCTCCAAGTCCAAAATGGAGTTACGTGGTTTATGGACGCACCCTTAGCATAACAAATTTTCAGCTCCCCCTCTACTTGCCACGCATTCGGGAGGACGTGAGTTCGTATTCCCCGTCCTACCATCGAATTATTATTATTATTAAATACAATGAGAGACGAAGAAGGGGGAGAGAGAAACTTGGTGCTGGCCCATTCAGTCTTACTCTTCCGAACATGCGATCTTAAAATACTAATTATTCGCTAATTCATCGTAACTACTGAGATAATTAGCATTTTTTTTCGTAAAGTGCGGTCAACGGTACAAAACCCCCCGTCGGTTTAATAAAGCGGGAAGGAATTCTGCATGTTGAAGAAGGGAAATGGCGAAACCTGGTGTCGGCCCATTCAGGCCTAATCTTCCGAAAGATACCAAAAGGTTTAACGTCCCCCTTCAAAGGTAGTTTACTAGAATTCGGTGAGTTTAGTTTTGCGCGAGAAGGAATTCGGCCATAGCCTTTTGAAGGAAGCATCATGGCATTCACCTGGAGTGATTTCAGGAAACCATGGAAAACCCAAATCTGGATGCACGGACGGGGATTCGAACCCGCGCCCCCCGAATGCGCGGCCAGAACGTTAACCGTTCACCTACATTATGGGCGGTTGTCTCGCCATAGACATTAGCTAAATGTTCAGCTGACTAAATTTGCATTTTCTCTTCTGAAGAGCTGGACTTAATAAATTTTATATTTGGAAAACTAAATTTTCCGTTCGTCGGAGTGTCAAGAATGTTTGCACTTGGCTTTTATAATGCCACGTTTAGTTGTCGTATCCAAGTTTATACACAGAATCTTTGACATTTTAATTTCCTTGGTCAGTTGTTGAAAGGACTAATAAAATACGCAGATTTTTACTATTTACATAATATTTAAGCAAAAGAGAGTTAATTCGCTATATACCTGAATTATTTTGCATTAAACTGAAGCTACATCAACTAGAAGAATGCAATATGGAGCAAATTTACAGCAGCATCCTTCAGAATTCAGGGCCCCGAACTTCATCATCGTCCAGTAGCGTTGCAATATCGGGAGAAACATGAGGCTTAAGGTTGCAAGCGCACAGATGATTAAAACTAACTTCTAGAAAGCTAATGGAGTGACATTTCTTGAATTCACGCAGCACTAGAGTTCTGGGATTTGAAATGTGGTGCTACAGAAGAATGCTGAAAATTAAGTGGACAGCCAAAGTAAGAAATTAATTAGCTTTGGAAATGATGGGTGAGGAAAGAAGTTTGTGGAAGAAGCTTACAGAAGGAAGAGACAGGCTTGTAGGTCATATTTTGAGACATGCTGGAATAGTTAATTTGCTGGTGGAGGGAACAGTCGAAGGTAAGAACTGTAGAGGAAGAAAGGGATTAGAATATATGAAGCAGATAATTGAGGTTGTAGGGGATATGTAGAGATGTTGGAAACAAAACCTTAAAATTCTACTTCGGTTATGATCGTCGACAATTTAATAGTTTTACTTGAAATTTATACCAAGCGTCTTGCATTTATACGCCTTCAAATTCTACATTATCACTGAAATTTCATTTACTGGCTATTAAGAAGGCATCTGCATTGATAGAGGAAGGTTATAATGACACAGTTTTGCAGTTATAACCGGTAGGGTTAGAATATATTAGAGTATAAACGATTAATGGTATGTTTTCGAAGAACAAAGCTGAAGTATAGTTTCAGAGCAAATAAAATCTCTTGCCGTGATGGGATTCAAAGCGAAAACATTACTATTCCATCTTATTCTTCCAACTACCATTCAGTGTGTTAAAAAATGCTGTCTTGCCAATATAGTTACTAAGGTTGATTCTTTCTTACAAACTACAAAAGACGCAAATACGTACTACACACCAGTGGATAGAGGAAGGTTTAAAGTTTGTAATTCCTACCTGTTAGTTCCATCGGCTACCGCTAACAGCGCTGCTGTCTGTTACGTGGATATGGCCACGGTAGAAGTCGTTTTGTGAGCTACGTTATGCAAAAAGTAAATCCATTATTGATGTGTAGCGTGCATTCCGTCGTAAGTTCAATGAAGTGTCTCATCGTCATAAACAGATTTACGATTGGAATAACGAATTCGTAGAAGATCGGTGCACAAGCAAAGGGAAAACCACTGGTCGCCCTCGAATGTCAAATGAAAATGTTTAGCTTATCCAAAGTGCTTTCGAAGAGATTTCTCAGAAACCCAACAAATGTTGAATGTTTAAAGTAAAACGTTGAAAACTTCCTCTTTCCAGTAATGTGTGACATGTATTTGTATATTTCATAGTTTGCAAGAAATAAACATTCAAAATCTGCTCCTGTCTAGAACTTTGTTGGGACTCTGAACTATAGTATCGGCGGTGGAAGCGGCAACGGGGAACTACATTGGGAGCCATGGAGCGGAGTTCGCCGCCCAATAGGAAATTGGTGTACGAAATGACGACTTGCAGACTTACAATATAAAAAATTCAGGTGACCGGAAGGTTTCGGCTTCCATAAATATTAAAAAACCCGACTGTGCAAGGGTAGCGCACATGCTTTGCGTTGCAAGGGTCACGGTTTGAGACTAGCCTGGGACCTGAAATGGTTTGATCAATTGTTTGACAGCGAAAAGTGTCGGACGACACATAGTTTTTCTTTTTAATATTACATCAACAGTCTCGAATTTAAGAAAATTGTCGAAATCATGTGGATCTGAAACAAGCATAGAGGTTGGCGGTCCACATAGCTAACTCTGGGTGTGACAATGCAGCATGGAGTAAACTGGTGGCAAAAAATATTCTTGGCTTAAGAAGGTTTTAAAATAGACTACAAGCCACATTTTAAGGGAATATTGCAACTGTAGTAGGAATGTTAAACCGTTTTACTGCGTAAATCTCGGAGTCTAAACGTCATGCCTGCAAAACTTTTCTGACTTAAAGCTTAACTTTTTTTCACGAAACTCTAAATTTTATGAAACAGGCGATATGCCTCAGTACTTAGGTTCTTGATTTCTAGCGCTGAGATACCAGCACTAAACACTGGCGGCAGATAATGGAGTTACCGAAGTTCTAATAACTGATCTTCAAATCCTTAGCCAGGAGCGTAGCAAGTTTAAGGTCCCATATCTGATCTTCACTCTTTAAGTAGCTGGCAGTCAAACGCGTGAAAAATTACATCACCTTACACTGATTTCAAAATGCCTACAGTCGCAATACAGAAATTCACCGAAGATAGCATCCACTAAGTTCTAGATCATGTTAGATCATTCATGAAATTTTTCGTCAGTGCCAGTATACGAGTCTGTTTCGTAGACTAAATGGATCTCGTGTACAACCTCCAAAGGGCACATGTGAATAGTTCTTATCCCGACACATGCGAAAAATGCGGTACAGACCAAAGTTAGTTGGAAAAATGGAAGAATGCATACTTTCTGCAGAAACAGCGGTAACAGATGCATAGCATATTGTCGTATCTAAAAGTTGTCACGAACTGCACCACTCAAGAACAAGCTAGGAAAGGTGCCAAGCACAAACTTCGAAAGTATATACCTTTTAGGACTTACAGAATATTGACAACTTATACATGCACACACCAGTGTCAAGGATCATGAAAATATGCTCGGCCTCACAAATATTGACAGATGTTTCGGAATTTCTTGAGTTAACAGTCTGATCCTCATTCTGTTTCTATTTACCGCATACTTTGACAAGGCGTGTTGTGGGCATTCGCCCGGAGTGATTTCAGGAAACTATGGAAAAAATAACTTAAATCTGGATGGTCGCTTCCCGAATGCGATGCCAGAGTGCTATCGCTCGCCCAACAGTCATCGTCAATCCTCTTATGCACCCCACCTCATAAAATCCCGAAATGTTATGAAAACCGCAAAACATAGTGAATACAGGTAAAAATCGCCAAAATTATGTAATATGCGCTCTACGAAAGAAGTTATAGATTGATATGGTTAGAAGATGACTGAGGATGTATCAGTTTCATTAAGAATTCACCATTCCTCAGTTTAGATGTCCTAAATTACTTTATATGGACACAGTTAGCTTGGCAGGTAGAGTTCTATAGTGAAAAGGTTGTCGGTGTTATGAAGGACGATGCGAATTGCACCCTGATTGTGGAGTTTGCTGGGTTACGGGGCAAAAAGTGTGCATTCTGGCTCGAGACCGACCGAACCTGTAACATTTTATTTTTTTATTTTTGCTGGATACCAGTTAACCAGTGGAGATGCTACATTTTGTGCTTAGGTACATCTCTTGTGGTATAAACTCGTAACCTTTCTCCGGAGCAGAGCCTTCGTGGGTGAATCCTCAAAATTAGACCATACTTTAGGTATGTTTTCAACCAGAGTGAGAAACATCCACTTCATTCATAAATGGTTACAACAGCTATCCATTCACCCACATGCATAGAAAACCCTAATCCATATACCTAGATCAGGATTCAAACCGGTATCCTCCTGAATGAGAGGCCAACACTCTCGGTGAAATTATAGGTGACAAAATTATAAGTGTTTGATTTAAAAGTGACATGTTTTCAGCGTCAGCTAATCGTCTCCACAATTTGAGTAGCTGTATGGTGCAAATTGAAATCGACGTTTCACGAAATACGTCTTATACCCGTTGCGTTTTACAAAATAGTCTTCATTTATAATGACAGCCTATATACCTCGTGTTGCTAAGTTTCGCTTCACGCACGTTTAAACTAGCATTAGAGGCCATATTGGTGAACTATGGGACAAGCGGTCTTCCACAAACAAGATTTCACAGGATTACACCCACCACCACTCGCCCCGAAAAAGTCCTTTATCAAGTTATTTTTCATGAGTCCTTCATCACTTACTAGTCTTAAGACCCAATCGTAATAGACACCAACACTCGATAAGACATAAATTTTTTCCGGATATAAGTACTAAGTATGTGCCACTCTCCATGAATATTATTAAAAGTGTGAAAATGTGCAAAATAGATAAAAAAATAATCAAAACTGACCAGTCAGAGAAATAGAACAAAGTATCGAGCATTACAGGGAGCAAGAGAGAAGCATAATTTCGTGAAAAATATACAGTTTCAGTAAGAAGAATGAAAATCCTATAACTTACCTTAAATTTCATAAAAATCGGTAAAAATGATTAAAATACCCTGCACGGCCACCTCCACCACACACATCACATTACCGTCAGGGGAGTGCAAACGATGAAAACTACAGATGTTATCGATCAAAGGGCCAAAGGTTAGGAAAACTATGTGATGAGTATTCACAACGCATACAATCTTCCAATCATGATAGGGTGAGCAAAGGATGAAAGCAAAATATGTGTGCATCACAGAACTCAATGAATTCGATCAAAGGTGCTGACATAACGTATCAGCCACACAAGTCATTACAAAAACCACTATCATGAAGGTGGGATAAGTTAGCGTAAGTTCAGGTTAATTCCTATTTTTCATAAATTGGGAGTGCATGTGACGCGATAACTTTATATAATGAGGGTGGGATGCACTAGAAGTTAACACGTAAGCTAAGACATAACATCCTGGGCCTGCCTTACGAAGGAATGACGTGCGATAAGTTAGTGCAAGCTCAGGTTAACCCTTATTTTTTCATAAACTCAGAGCGCGTGTGATAGGAAATAACGGTAAGGAGGGTGCGATGAACTAGAGGTTAACCCCAGTTTTTGGGTTATGAAACCATGACACCCTTGCACTAATTGAGGTTAACCCCAGTTTTGGGCTAAGAACCAAGAAACCCATACAGTAATTGAGGTTATTGTAGATAATTGAGGTTAGGCGGGCCAGCATGTTACGTGTTAGCTTAGGTTAACGCGCGAGCGCGTTAACCTAAGTAACACGTAACATGCTGGCCCGCCTAACCTAAATTATCTACAATAACCTCAATTACTGTATGGGTTTCTTGGTTCTTAGCCCAAAACTGGGGTTAACCTCAATTAGTGCAAGGGTGTCATGGTTTCATAACCCAAAAACTGGGGTTAACCTCTAGTTCATCGCACCCTCCTTACCGTTATTTCCTATCACACGCGCTCTGAGTTTATGAAAAAATAAGGGTTAACCTGAGCTTGCACTAACTTATCGCACGTCATTCCTTCGTAAGGCAGGCCCAGGATGTTATTGTCTTAGCTTACGTGTTAACTTCTAGTGCATCCCACCCTCATTATATAAAGTTATCGCGTCACATGCACTCCCAATTTATGAAAAAAATAGGAATTAACCTGAACTTACGCTAACTTATCCCACCTTCATGATAGTGGTTTTTGTAATGACTTGTGTGGCTGATACGTTATGTCAGCAC
Organism: Vandiemenella viatica; assembly: GCA_031002005.1. NCBI lineage: Eukaryota > Metazoa > Arthropoda > Insecta > Orthoptera > Morabidae > Vandiemenella > Vandiemenella viatica. The sequence continues at coordinate 65,867 of JARYHS010011900.1, forward strand.
CTTTGATCGAATTCATTGAGTTCTGTGATGCACACATATTTTGCTTTCATCCTTTGCTCACCCTATCATGATTGGAAGATTGTATGCGTTGTGAATACTCATCACATAGTTTTCCTAACCTTTGGCCCTTTGATCGATAACATCTGTAGTTTTCATCGTTTGCACTCCCCTGACGGTAATGTGATGTGTGTGGTGGAGGTGGCCGTGCAGGGTATTTTAATCATTTTTACCGATTTTTATGAAATTTAAGGTAAGTTATAGGATTTTCATTCTTCTTACTGAAACTGTATATTTTTCACGAAATTATGCTTCTCTCTTGCTCCCTGTAATGCTCGATACTTTGTTCTATTTCTCTGACTGGTCAGTTTTGATTATTTTTTTTATCTATTTTGCACATTTTCACACTTTTAATAATATTCATGGAGAGTGGCACATACTTAGTACTTATATCCGGAAAAAATTTATGTCTTATCGAGTGTTGGTGTCTATTACGATTGGGTCTTAAGACTAGTAAGTGATGAAGGACTCATGAAAAATAACTTGATAAAGGACTTTTTCGGGGCGAGTGGTGGTGGGTGTAATCCTGTGAAATCTTGTTTGTGGAAGACCGCTTGTCCCATAGTTCACCAATATGGCCTCTAATGCTAGTTTAAACGTGCGTGAAGCGAAACTTAGCAACACGAGGTATATAGGCTGTCATTATAAATGAAGACTATTTTGTAAAACGCAACGGGTATAAGACGTATTTCGTGAAACGTCGATTTCAATTTGCACCATACAGCTACTCAAATTGTGGAGACGATTAGCTGACGCTGAAAACATGTCACTTTTAAATCAAACACTTATAATTTTGTCACCTATAATTTCACCGAGAGTGTTGGCCTCTCATTCAGGAGGATACCGTTTGAATCCTGATCTAGGTATATGGATTAGGGTTTTCTATGCATGTGGGTGAATGGATAGCTGTTGTAACCATTTATGAATGAAGTGGATGTTTCTCACTCTGGTTGAAAACATACCTAAAGTATGGTCTAATTTTGAGGATTCACCCACGAAGGCTCTGCTCCGGAGAAAGGTTACGAGTTTATACCACAAGAGATGTACCTAAGCACAAAATGTAGCATCTCCACTGGTTAACTGGTATCCAGCAAAAATAAAAAAATAAAATGTTACAGGTTCGGTCGGTCTCGAGCCAGAATGCACACTTTTTGCCCCGTAACCCAGCAAACTCCACAATCAGGGTGCAATTCGCATCGTCCTTCATAACACCGACAACCTTTTCACTATAGAACTCTACCTGCCAAGCTAACTGTGTCCATATAAAGTAATTTAGGACATCTAAACTGAGGAATGGTGAATTCTTAATGAAACTGATACATCCTCAGTCATGAAGACTATTTTGTAAAACGCAACGGGTATAAGACGTATTTCGTGAAACGTCGATTTCAATTTGCACCATACAGCTACTCAAATTGTGGAGACGATTAGCTGACGCTGAAAACATGTCACTTTTAAATCAAACACTTATAATTTTGTCACCTATAATTTCACCGAGAGTGTTGGCCTCTCATTCAGGAGGATACCGGTTTGAATCCTGATCTAGGTATATGGATTAGGGTTTTCTATGCATGTGGGTGAATGGATAGCTGTTGTAACCATTTATGAATGAAGTGGATGTTTCTCACTCTGGTTGAAAACATACCTAAAGTATGGTCTAATTTTTGAGGATTCACCCACGAAGGCTCTGCTCCGGAGAAAGGTTACGAGTTTATACCACAAGAGATGTACCTAAGCACAAAATGTAGCATCTCCACTGGTTAACTGGTATCCAGCAAAAATAAAAAAATAAAATGTTACAGGTTCGGTCGGTCTCGAGCCAGAATGCACACTTTTTGCCCCGTAACCCAGCAAACTCCACAATCAGGGTGCAATTCGCATCGTCCTTCATAACACCGACAACCTTTTCACTATAGAACTCTACCTGCCAGCTAACTGTGTCCATATAAAGTAATTTAGGACATCTAAACTGAGGAATGGTGAATTCTTAATGAAACTGATACATCCTCAGTCATGAAGACTATTTTGTAAAACGCAACGGGTATAAGACGTATTTCGTGAAACGTCGATTTCAATTTGCACCATATAGCTACTCAAATTGTGGAGACGATTAGCTGACGCTGAAAACATGTCACTTTTAAATCAAACACTTATAATTTTGTCACCTATAATTTCACCGAGAGTGTTGGCCTCTCATTCAGGAGGATACCGGTTTGAATCCTGATCTAGGTATATGGATTAGGGTTTTCTATGCATGTGGGTGAATGGATAGCTGTTGTAACCATTTATGAATGAAGTGGATGTTTCTCACTCTGGTTGAAAACATACCTAAAGTATGGTCTAATTTTGAGGATTCACCCACGAAGGCTCTGCTCCGGAGAAAGGTTACGAGTTTATACCACAAGAGATGTACCTAAGCACAAAATGTAGCATCTCCACTGGTTAACTGGTATCCAGCAAAAATAAAAAATAAAATGTTACAGGTTCGGTCGGTCTCGAGCCAGAATGCACACTTTTTGCCCCGTAACCCAGCAAACTCCACAATCAGGGTGCAATTCGCATCGTCCTTCATAACACCGACAACCTTTTCACTATAGAACTCTACCTGCCAAGCTAACTGTGTCCATATAAAGTAATTTAGGACATCTAAACTGAGGAATGGTGAATTCTTAATGAAACTGATACATCCTCAGTCATGAAGACTATTTTGTAAAACGCAACGGGTATAAGACGTATTTCGTGAAACGTCGATTTCAATTTGCACCATACAGCTACTCAAATTGTGGAGACGATTAGCTGACGCTGAAAACATGTCACTTTTAAATCAAACACTTATAATTTTGTCACCTATAATTTCACCGAGAGTGTTGGCCTCTCATTCAGGAGGATACCGGTTTGAATCCTGATCTAGGTATATGGATTAGGGTTTTCTATGCATGTGGGTGAATGGATAGCTGTTGTAACCATTTATGAATGAAGTGGATGTTTCTCACTCTGGTTGAAAACATACCTAAAGTATGGTCTAATTTTTGAGGATTCACCCACGAAGGCTCTGCTCCGGAGAAAGGTTACGAGTTTATACCACAAGAGATGTACCTAAGCACAAAATGTAGCATCTCCACTGGTTAACTGGTATCCAGCAAAAATAAAAAAATAAAATGTTACAGGTTCGGTCGGTCTCGAGCCAGAATGCACACTTTTTGCCCCGTAACCCAGCAAACTCCACAATCAGGGTGCAATTCGCATCGTCCTTCATAACACCGACAACCTTTTCACTATAGAACTCTACCTGCCAAGCTAACTGTGTCCATATAAAGTAATTTAGGACATCTAAACTGAGGAATGGTGAATTCTTAATGAAACTGATACATCCTCAGTCATGAAGACTATTTTGTAAAACGCAACGGGTATAAGACGTATTTCGTGAAACGTCGATTTCAATTTGCACCATACAGCTACTCAAATTGTGGAGACGATTAGCTGACGCTGAAAACATGTCACTTTTAAATCAAACACTTATAATTTTGTCACCTATAATTTCACCGAGAGTGTTGGCCTCTCATTCAGGAGGATACCGGTTTGAATCCTGATCTAGGTATATGGATTAGGGTTTTCTATGCATGTGGGTGAATGGATAGCTGTTGTAACCATTTATGAATGAAGTGGATGTTTCTCACTCTGGTTGAAAACATACCTAAAGTATGGTCTAATTTTGAGGATTCACCCACGAAGGCTCTGCTCCGGAGAAAGGTTACGAGTTTATACCACAAGAGATGTACCTAAGCACAAAATGTAGCATCTCCACTGGTTAACTGGTATCCAGCAAAAATAAAAAAATAAAATGTTACAGGTTCGGTCGGTCTCGAGCCAGAATGCACACTTTTTGCCCCGTAACCCAGCAAACTCCACAATCAGGGTGCAATTCGCATCGTCCTTCATAACACCGACAACCTTTTCACTATAGAACTCTACCTGCCAAGCTAACTGTGTCCATATAAAGTAATTTAGGACATCTAAACTGAGGAATGGTGAATTCTTAATGAAACTGATACATCCTCAGTCATCTTCTAACCATATCAATCTATAACTTCTTTCGTAGAGCGCATATTACATAATTTTGGCGATTTTTACCTGTATTCACTATGTTTTGCGGTTTTCATAACATTTCGGGATTTTATGAGGTGGGGTGCATAAGAGGATTGACGATGACTGTTGGGCGAGCGATAGCACTCTGGCATCGCATTCGGGAAGCGACCATCCAGATTTAAGTTATTTTTTCCATAGTTTCCTGAAATCACTCCGGGCGAATGCCCACAACACGCCTTGTCAAAGTATGCGGTAAATAGAAACAGAATGAGGATCAGACTGTTAACTCAAGAAATTCCGAAACATCTGTCAATATTTGTGAGGCCGAGCATATTTTCATGATCCTTGACACTGGTGTGTGCATGTATAAGTTGTCAATATTCTGTAAGTCCTAAAAGGTATATACTTTCGAAGTTTGTGCTTGGCACCTTTCCTAGCTTGTTCTTGAGTGGTGCAGTTCGTGACAACTTTTAGATACGACAATATGCTATGCATCTGTTACCGCTGTTTCTGCAGAAAGTATGCATTCTTCCATTTTTCCAACTAACTTTGGTCTGTACCGCATTTTTCGCATGTGTCGGGATAAGAACTATTCACATGTGCCCTTTGGAGGTTGTACACGAGATCCATTTAGTCTACGAAACAGACTCGTATACTGGCACTGACGAAAAATTTCATGAATGATCTAACATGATCTAGAACTTAGTGGATGCTATCTTCGGTGAATTTCTGTATTGCGACTGTAGGCATTTTGAAATCAGTGTAAGGTGATGTAATTTTTCACGCGTTTGACTGCCAGCTACTTAAAGAGTGAAGATCAGATATGGGACCTTAAACTTGCTACGCTCCTGGCTAAGGATTTGAAGATCAGTTATTAGAACTTCGGTAACTCCATTATCTGCCGCCAGTGTTTAGTGCTGGTATCTCAGCGCTAGAAATCAAGAACCTAAGTACTGAGGCATATCGCCTGTTTCATAAAATTTAGAGTTTCGTGAAAAAAGTTAAGCTTTAAGTCAGAAAAGTTTTGCAGGCATGACGGTTAGACTCCGAGATTTACGCAGTAAAACGGTTTACATTCCTACTTACAGTTGCAATATTCCTTTAAAATGTGGCTTGTAGTCTATTTTAAAACCTTCTTAAGCCAAGAATATTTTTTTTGCCACCAGTTTACTCCATGCTGCATTGTCACACCCAGAGTTAGCTATGTGGACCGCCAACCTCTATGCTTGTTTCAGATCCACATGATTTCGACAATTTTCTTAAATTCGAGACTGTTGATGTAATATTAAAAAGAAAACTATGTGTCGTCCGACACTTTTCGCTGTCAAACAATTGATCAAACCATTTCAGGCCCCAGGCTAGTCTCAAACCGGTGACCCTTGCAACGCAAAGCATGTGCGCTACCCTTGCACAGTCGGGGTTTTTAATATTTATGGAAGCCGAAACCTTCCGGTCACCTGAATTTTTTATATTGTAAGTCTGCAAGTCGTCATTTCGTACACCAATTTCCTATTGGGCGGCGAACTCCGCTCCATGGCTCCCAATGTAGTTCCCCGTTGCCGCTTCCACCGCCGATACTATAGTTCAGTCCCAATAAAGTTCTAGACAGGAGCAGATTTTGAATGTTTATTTCTTGCAAACTATGAAATATACAAATACATGTCACACATTACTGGAAAGAGGAAGTTTCAACGTTTTACTTTAAACATTCAACATTTGTTGGGTTTCTGAGAAATCTCTTCGAAAGCACTTTGGATAAGCTAAACATTTTCATTTGACATTCGAGGACGACCAGTGGTTTTCCCTTTGCTTGTGCACCGATCTTCTACGAATTCGTTATTCCAATCGTAAATCTGTTTATGACGATGAGACACTTCATTGAACTTACGACGGAATGCACGCTACACATCAATAATGGATTTACTTTTTGCATAACGTAGCGCACAAAACGACTTCTACCGTGGCCATATCCACGTAACAGACAGCAGCGCTGTTAGCGGTAGCCGATGGAACTAACAGGTAGGAATTACAAACTTTAAACCTTCCTCTATCCACTGGTGTGTAGTACGTATTTGCGTCTTTTGTAGTTTGTAAGAAAGAATCAACCTTAGTAACTATATTGGCAAGACAGCATTTTTTAACACACTGAATGGTAGTTGGAAGAATAAGATGGAATAGTAATGTTTTCGCTTTGAATCCCATCACGGCAAGAGATTTTATTTGCTCTGAAACTATACTTCAGCTTTGTTCTTCGAAAACATACCATTAATCGGTTTATACTCTAATATCTTCTAACCCTACCGGTTATAACTGCAAAACTGTGTCATTATAACCTTCCTCTATCAATGCAGATGCCTTCTTAATAGCCAGTAAATGAAATTTCAGTGATAATGTAGAATTTGAAGGCGTATAAATGCAAGACGCTTGGTATAAATTTCAAGTAAAACTATTAAATTGTCGAACGATCATAACCGAAGTAGAATTTTAAGGTTTTGTTTCCAACATCTCTACATATCCCCTACAACCCACGTCCTCAATTATCTGCTTCATATATTCTAATCCCTTTCTTCCTCTACAGTTCTTACCTTCGACTGTTCCCTCCACCAGCAAATTAACTATTCCAGCATGTCTCAAAATATGACCTACAAGCCTGTCTCTTCCTTCTGTAAGCTTCTTCCACAAACTTCTTTCCTCACCCATCATTTCCAAAGCTAATTCATTTCTTACTTTGGCTGTCCACTTAATTTTCAGCATTCTTCTGTAGCACCACATTTCAAATCCCAGAAGTCTAGTGCTGCGTGAATTCAAGAAATGTCACTCCATTAGCTTTCTAGAAGTTAGTTTTAATCATCTGTGCGCTTGCAACCTTAAGCCTCATGTTTCTCCCGATATTGCAACGCTACTGGACGATGATGAAGTTCGGGCCCTGAATTCTGAAGGATGCTGCTGTAAATTTGCTCCATATTGCATTCTTCTAGTTGATGTAGCTTCAGTTTAATGCAAAAATAATTCAGGTATATAGCGAATTAACTCTCTTTTGCTTAAATATTATGTAAATAGTAAAAATCTGCGTATTTTATTAGTCCCTTCAACAACTGACCAAGGAAATAAAAATGTCAAAGATTCTGTGTATAAACATGGATACGACAACAACTAAACGTGGCATTATAAAAGCCAAGTGCAAACATTCTTGACACTCCGACGAACGGAAAATTTAGTTTTCCAAATATAAAATTTATTAAGTCCAGCTCTTCAGAAGAGAAAATGCAAATTTAGTCAGCTGAACATTTAGCTAATGTCTATGGCGAGACAACCGCCCATAATGTAGGTGAACGGTTAACGTTCTGGCCGCGCATTCGGGGGACGCGGGTTCGAATCCCCGTCCGTGCATCCAGATTTGGGTTTTCCATGGTTTCCTGAAATCACTCCAGGTGAATGCCATGATGCTTCCTTCAAAAGGCTATGGCCGAATTCCTTCTCGCGCAAAACTAAACTCACCGAATTCTAGTAAACTACCTTTGAAGGGGGACGTTAAACCTTTTGGTATCTTTCGGAAGATTAGGCCTGAATGGGCCGACACCAGGTTTCGCCATTTCCCTTCTTCAACATGCAGAATTCCTTCCCGCTTTATTAAACCGACGGGGGTTTTGTACCGTTGACCGCACTTTACGAAAAAATGCTAATTATCTCAGTAGTTACGATGAATTAGCGAATAATTAGTATTTTAAGATCGCATGTTCGGAAGAGTAAGACTGAATGGGCCAGCACCAAGTTTCTCTCTCCCCCTTCTTCGTCTCTCATTGTATTTAATAATAATAATAATTCGATGGTAGGACGGGGAATACGAACTCACGTCCTCCCGAATGCGTGGCAAGTAGAGGGGGAGCTGAAAATTTGTTATGCTAAGGGTGCGTCCATAAACCACGTAACTCCATTTTGGACTTGGAGGGGACGACGCGTGTGCGTACGCGTGTCCTGCCTCGGCGCCGTCGTGTCTGCAGGGGCGGGGCGGGTGACCTACAAAGATAATGACAGGCCGGTGGCGCCGGCGTGGCGTGTGACCTACAAAAGATAATGACGGTAAGCGGCGCCGGCAGCCAGGTAGATAATTACAGGCCGCACAGTCGGCCAGGTGCCTAATTATAGGGGAAGCGGCCGCAGGGGGGCGGGGTGCGTGACCTATTTAATCCAAACCGGCACACATTCAAGTCTTATGGAAGAGCGTTCTGGATAGGGGAAGGGAGGGGGGTGACCTTGAGACTGCAGCAGAAACGGCACACATACAAATCTTATGGACGGGGCTTCTGGATATGGGAGGGGAGGGGGCGGGTGGCGGCGGCGCGTAATTATAGGGCAGCGACCGCAGGGGGGCGGGGCGCGTGACCTACAAAGATAATGACGGTAAGCGGCGCCGGCAGCCAGGTAGATAATTACAGGCCGCACAGTCGGCCAGGTGCCTAATTATAGGGGAAGCGGCCGCGAGGGGTTTCGAATTCAAGGTCGGCGGTAGCGTATCAGGTTACACGGAAGGAACACCTGCAGGTTTCAAGGTCAGCGGGATGGTGTCAGGTTACAAGGAGGGGAGGGGAGGGGAGGGGGTGGGGCAGCCAGGTAGATAATTACAGGGCGGTGGCGCCTAATTATAGGGGAAGCGGCCGCAGGGCGAGATAATTATAGGGCGCAGAACATACATATCCTTACTACTATCGACCTATTTACTCTCCGCTTACCCGCAGGCGACTGGAAAATATATCTGTCTCCTCGGAAGGCTCCCCACTGCCATGCCCAGGTGGTCTGACTCCCTCCAGCGCTCTGTTCGCACTACAGAAATTCAGTTCTACCGTTCTGATCCTACCCTGTATAACTCGCTGATTGTAAAATTCCTACGGAGAGCAAGAATTATTATCTCCGGGCAGTCGACTATGATGCGAAAGTTTCTATTTCCATAATGATGGTTACCGTGGCCAAGGGCGGATCCAGCCTTTGGGTCACGTAGTCGAGGTCTGACTAGGACATGCTTCAAAATGATAATAGTACCTATATATAAATAAAAGATAAATTAATTTAATTGAATTGTATCAAAATAATTTTAATCAAATAACAAAATCAATTATTCTCTTCTGAACTCTCGCGAATCTTGTTATGACTTCCTCCACTTGAACGAGTATGGTTTTGTGAACGTGCAGAAGTACCGGTCCAGTTAGGTGGTCTTCTGCCAGTGATGCTCGAAGTCAAGTTTTGAGCCTCCTGAGAGCAGAAAAAGATCTCTCTGCCAATGGGACACTATCTGGTAGTGTGGCAAGATTACACAAATATGTGTTTACGATGGGATATATTTTAGCATGACATTTTTATATTAGATTTGAAATCGACTTGCGGAATGTTCTGATTCCGTTGCCATTTTACTATCAGCCAATATTCGCTTATAATGACTGATAATGCAGTGTCATCTATTACCTGCTTATAATCGAATTCGAGTTGCTTAATTGTTTCAACGTCTTCATTAGTATAGGTATATTTGACTTTCAGAACAAAAATGACTAGTTGAAATAAAGTATTTCAGGAGACAAGTGGTCTTGTGGATCATTTATTATAGAATCTAGAAGTATGATGTTTACAGCCCTACCGAAATACTCTTCAACTGATTGAACAGGTAGGTTATTGGCTCTATGCATTTATATCGGCACTGTTCTGGGGCATTAAATTTCCATCGCAAATTTCTCGGCAAATTCTTATGACTCTTCAAAACTTTTGTTCCATTTTTTATCTCAGAACACTCATTGTATCATTTATTGAGTCAGTAGAACTTTTTTTTAGGACAATTGAGTTCGTCTGCAATACTCTGCTTAGGGATATAGTTGTACAAGTACCTGAAAAATAAAATAAGGTATATTTCTAACTAACTGAGTAATTAATAAAAACTATGTATACTATTATAAATCTGTGAGAAACCTGCGTGTGCCTGATGTTTTGAAATGGCATCACGCAAAAAATTCTTCAGCAATTAAGATGGTACTTTCAAATATTAAGAGCTTATATTCCAGATTAAAATCTGCGAATACAGCATGCGACTTGTATGTACTGAGGAACGGAGATTGAAATTATAATTATTTCTGGAAGGAGAAATAAGCGCGCAGATCACTCTCTATTCGATATGAGCATTCAATAAACACTGACAAAAGATCACACTACGATCTTGCTTAGATTCTGTTTTATTTTTTCACTTCGATTATTTAGTTCTCAGTTTTGTACACTAAAATAAACATAATACGTGAATCAAACGTGGTAAAAATCTTAAACGTAATAAGAATGTTAAAATGAATAGTTAGTTTGGGAAAAGTCATTATTAATTCGCATTTTACCAGCACTAAAAACCTTCAACTTCCTAGTCAGTACTGTCACATTTACTCATTGCTTTTCAGAGATCAGAGCAAGAACATTATTACATATTCAAGGATGCTATTCGTTTAAAAGTTTGAAAATTAATGCAACTGATAAACTAATAGCTCCGGAGTAGGAAATTTTGCTCTTAGGCCTACGGCAAAAAGTAAAACGGTGATTACATGTCAGCTAGATACGAAGCCCGACTGAAAGGAAGGTTTGAATACAGTGACCAGGGAATTTATTTTTCGCAGTTGCAGTCGCAGTTGTTATTAAGTAACGTTCATAACCTTGATTTTGTAATTTACATTTTAGATTGTAGTTTAAATTGTCATAAAATTCGAATTACTTAGGGGGACGGAGGGTAGTATGGGCCATTTAAGGAAAAATGTTAATTACAAAGTATATTTGTAGCTTATGTTAAGTTATGAGCGAAAAAAATAATTTTTTCAACCTCTTTCCTCAAAGATATATAAATATATTGAGCAATATATGAAGGGAACATGACACAAAGGTAATTAGAACTAACATTGAATTTTGGGCATTTTAAAAATTGGCGGGTAGTATGGGCCACACCAATATGATTAATTTTAAATTAAAAACACTGTTTGAATGAAAAAGTTTAATAATGTACACAATCTGTAACATATTATATAGGTCATTTACGTTATGAATTATGATTTATTTACTTACAAAATCACAAAGTAAAAAAGTAAGTCGTCAATGTCCGCACAGAGCTCATGTGCCCAACCTTCACACTTGTTGCACTGAATCCAGTTCTCCTCATAGCATTCTCCACACACAATACATTTTACATCTACACTGTCTTGAGAAGTACCTGGTTTTGCACCGTCATTATGAGAAATTTGGATTTGTTCACTTTTCTTCGTGTTATTGATCATCTTTTGCTCTTGTTTGGAAATTTTCAGTTGTCTCTTTTTCTGTAGTTCTTTCTCCTTTTGCTCTGCTGAATCTTTCTTGTCTGTCAGCATATTTTTTATTGGCGTTGATGTCAAAATTTCGCTCCTCTCTGCTTTTCTTTTTCTACATGTCAGCCTCTTTTCGCTGCAGGAGGGCAAAGGTGACACCTCTTTTAAGACATTTGCAAAATAGAATGTTCACTTGAGTGTACTGCATCGGAGGAAGTGTTGGACTCTTCAGATTCTTCTATAGATTCTGCCTGGGAAGGAGGCTGAGGGGGGGGGGGGCTGTCAGAGCAGCTGGTGAGATCGACGTGAGTGTCCTAGATGTAGCAACACCAGCCCCATCAGAAGTCATCTCGGGGAGAGGTTCTTGTGCAATGTTGGTAACATCACTGCCCATAAAGTCCAACTCAGTAAATATGTCTGGGTTTGTCGGATAAATGCCAGTGCACCTAAATCCATTTTCAGCAATATCTAGTCGACACACTTGCTTGTAGGCATCATTACCAATTTTGCAATATCGAAGTCATTAATTCTTGACCCTGGATTAGCCCTCATCCACAGACTGCATACAGTATTGTAGCAGTTTTTGAAAGGTTTCATGAATGTCCTATCAAGAGGCTGCAACTTATGAGAAGTGTGGGGGGGAAAACTTAACATATGGACATGGTTTCCCGAGCAAATATGATGACATCTAAGTCCTTGTGACTCGAATGCCCATCTACAATCAGCAAGACAGGATCTCCTGCTGAGGGCTTTGTGAAGGAAACAAAGTGTCGAAGCCACTTAAGAAAAGCCTCAGCTGTGATCCAACCACTAGAAGTTGGAAAAACTATGCTTTCAGTTGGAGCACCAATCATGAGGCGGTCATTCATACGTTTCCTTGGGAAAATAAGAAGCGGAGGGATAAACTGACCAGTTGCACTCATGCAAAACAGAAGTGTCACATTACGTCCCCTCTCTCCAGAAGTAATTTTTCCCACTTGACGTTTGCCTTTCATTGTAGTGACCTTGTCATTTTCATGCACACACGACACGCCAGTCTCGTCTGCATTAAAAATTCGGGATGGACGAAAGGAATGCTTTTTAAGAGAATTTCAAGCTGGCTGAAAAACCTTTCGACCTGTGGCTTATTAACCCTACACACCGCA
>JARYHS010011903.1:0-21000 GCA_031002005.1 Vandiemenella viatica
ACCCTCCTCCTTTTTTCCAATGAATTCCATTTCAGCTCCTTTATCATATCAGTTACGGATTTATTTCAAGGGATAAATTTAGGAGCCCTTCCTTGCACACACCCCAACTCCTGTATTTGTTACCCAAAATGTATACCGAGCGTGGTGGGTGAACAGTTAACGTTCTGGCCTCGCATTCGCGAGGACGTGGGTTCGAATCCCCTTCCGGGCAACCAGATTTGGGTTTTCCATTGTTTCCCGAAATCACTCCAGGCGAATGTCGGGATGCTTCCTTCAAAAAGGCCATGGTCGAATTCCTTCCCATTCCTTGTTCCCAGCCCAATACCGCCTCTAATGACCTTAGCTGTCGACTAGGCGTAAAGCAATTAAGTTTAAAAAAATGTGGGTACCATTCTACGTACCATATTCAAGCAATTGTTTCACCAAAGTTTTACAAACCAGTTCCCTTACTTCTCTGGTTCAACTCCTCATCACTCTCTCCAACAATTGAAGGATTTGAAATTTTTTGCCTACTATCTGTCCAATTTGTCCTACCAGGTTGAGTTTGTTATCAAATGTTACGTCAAGGTAATTACATTTCAAGTCTTCAGTAAGCAATTCCCTCCCAGGCTTATAATCTGTCTTTAGTTTTTGATCTGTGCACCCCAAAAAATGAACTTTCTTACTTCATCCCATGTTGACCTGCCCAGATACATATCCTGTCCAGATCACGCTGCAGTGATTCACAGTCCTCTATCGTTTTAAACCTATTATGTAACATTATGTCATCTGCTAAGAACCTAACATGTGATAGTAAACCATTCATTAGAATAATGAATAGCAATGCTACCCAGTGGCACTCTCATTTTCACTTCCACTTCTCTTGATACTGCGTTTCCTACCCCGTTTTTTGTTTTTTATCTTTTAAAAACTTTTCTACCCAGAAAATCACTTTTTCATTCAATCCAATAGTTTTTACCTTATTTACCATCGTTTTATGACTCAGTATGTTAAGAGCTTTTACGTTCTAGTGCTACAGTATCAATTAGGCCTCCGTTGTCCATTTTATCAGGAATATCTTGCATTTAGCCTACTAACTGAGATGCGCATGAATATCCTTGACTAAAGCCATTGTAACAGCCCTCAAACTTAAACTTAAATGGAATTGTATTTTATGAAGTATTTGTAGTAAGCTAGAGCTTGGTTGAATAGGATCTTAAATGTTTGTTTTTCAGTTTACTGTAAATCAATGTATATAGACTTTTGTTTTATGAAAAGAAATTATTTAGAGGCCATTTAATATGTACAAGGACAGAATTGTGCAAGAGAAATCGCTTAAATGTTTATAATTCCGAGTATTAATGCAAGTTACGATGTCTAAAGGACAATTTGCTACAGTTTAAAATGATTTCTGGGGATAATTTTGTGTTTAAGTATCTTTAATTTTCATTTCTGACCATTTTGAAATGATTTTAAATGATTGTATATTAATTCTGATTGTTTTAATATGTTTCAATTGTTTAAGTATTGTTAATGTTCGAGAATTATCGGGCGGAAGCTTTTGTTCTAGAAATTTCGAAGGAGAGAAAGACAGTAACGGTTTTTACAGACTCAATTACGACGGCCAAGGACTATATTGTCTGTGTAGGAAGGTTGTCTGCAATCGCTGGATTGTATGTATGCATGTAGCTAATATCTTTGACATCGTGTTTATGAAAATAAAAACAAGTTTAAATTGAACTGTATGGTGGACTGGTTATTTATAATTTGTAATTAAAACCACGAACAATCTAATACCATCTTGTTGGCTTGAAAAACACTTCTCTCCAACAGCAATTTAATTAATTCATAAGATTAATAAGAAGCTGGGTCTGAGGGACGTAAAAATGTATGTAAAAAAATATTAGCAACTGTTGAAGGGTATAATTAGAATGTTGTTTTCTGGCATGCAGTAAACTTAATTTACCACACTGTGATTTGAAAGCGAGTTGGCTGAGTGAGTGAGGTCTTGCGGTGACACGGCGATACCTGTTGCGGCGGCCGACCGCAGGTGCGGTTAGCTCGGCGCCTCGCTGTCGCCTGCCAGGAACTGCCCGCCGCGCCGGGACAGACAAGCTCTCGCCATTAGATTTATCGGCGTTAATCGTGTCCTGCGGCGTGTTCTGCTCCGGCGAGACGCTGCCGCAATTTACAGCCTCCTCCCAGCCTCCCGCTAAGCGGCCCGTAATTCTGTTAGCGCAGCCATCTCGCACTGGGCTGCGTCCTCCACAGCACACCACATACCTACCAGTCCTTACGAAAAAATGTTCCATCATCCAAACTTAATGTGTTAGTGTTGTTACTGTTATTAAGTTTTGATCCTAAGCATTGCCTGGAATTCTTTTCGTAATATTACGAGGGTGAGTCAATGAAAAACTTAAATATTTTTAAAAATATTATTTTATTGTGCAGAAGTGGTACAAAGCTGTATCACTTTTCAACATAATCTCCCCCACGCTCAAGCAATGCTCCTCCAGTGTTTAAAAAGTGCATAAATTCCTTTAGAAAAAAATTCTTTTGGTGGTCCGCGCAACCAATCATGCACCGCGTGGCGTATCTCTTCATCAGAACGGAACTTCTTTCCTCCCATTGCTTCTTTGAGTGGTCCAAACATATTGAAATCACTTGGGGCAATGTCTGGTGAGTATGGTGGATGAGGAAGACACTCAAAATGCAACTGTTTGTACGGGCAGTGTGGGGCCATGCATTGTCATGTTGCAAAAGGACACCTGATGACAGCAATCCACGTCGCTTTGATTTGATTGCAGACCGAAGATGATTTTTTTAGGAGATCTGTGTATGATGCACTGATGACAGAGGTTCCTCTAGGCATGTAATGCTCCAAAATGACGCCTTTTTCGTCCCAAAAGAGAGTCAGCATAACCTTCCCTGCTGATGGTTCTATTCGAAACTTCTTTGGTTTTGGTGATGAGGAATAGCGCCATTCCTTGCTCACTCTCTCCGTTTCCGGATGGTGGAAGTGAAACTAGGTTTCCTCCCCAGTAATGATTCTTGCAAGGAGCCATCAGCTTCTCGTTAAAAGCGCCGAAGAAGTTCTTCACAAGCGTCAACACGTCGTTCTCTCATTTCAGGAGTCAGCTGCCGTGCCCCATCTTGCAGACACTTTGCAAAACTGGAGCACATCATGCACAATGTGGTGTGCTGAACCATGACTAATCTTTAAACATGCTGCAATGTCATTCAGTGTCACTCGGCGGTTTTCCATCACTATGGCTTCAACTGCTGCAATGTTCTGTGGAGTCACAACTCGTTGTGCCTGACTGGACGAGGAGCATCTTCCACTGAAGTCACAACATTTACGAACTTCCTACTCCATTCATAGACTTGCTGCTGTGACAAACATGCATCACCGTACTGAACCTTCATTCTTCGATGAATTTCAATAGGTTTCACACCTTCACTACTCAAAAACCGAATAATAGAACGCTGTTCTTCCCTGTTACAAGTCTCAAGTGGGGCAGCCATCTTTATACTGATAATGCGACGGTATTTGTGCTTCTGCACTATGCTGCCACCTACAGGCCATTCTGCACGCTGCTTGTAGCACGCTTACAACTTACAGGATCAGTTTGCTGCTTGCAACCGACGAGTAAGGAAGTAAGCGGTGCGATAGAGTGAGGAAGTGAGACGTGTTTACCTGCGCGAGTGTTAGTGGCAGCGAAGCGGACTCATCTCCAGGCGACTATCAACAGTGCTAACTGCGGTCGTGTTATATTCACAGAACTTTTGGTGAATCAGCGGACAGTTATAGTATTTTTCATCTAGAGAAGACAACCTAACTGTGTCAATACATCCTTGGCTGAGCTCATCTCGTCGGACCCTTCTGCCGGAGGGCGAGAGGAAATGGCGGAAGCAAGTGATGGAATCGACCCGAGAAAAGAAGAGGCGTATACCGTGTACCAGAGTGACCAAGAGATGATGGAGACAGCGAGGAAGACAAAGGAGGCAAACCTAAACGACACCGACGAAGAAGAAAAGTACAATCTGAGGAAGAAACGTAAAGCTGCAGACAGGAGAAACGTCACGAAAGAGAAAATTGAAGAACCGATGATCACTGAGTCGATTCCTAGCAGAGGTAAGGAGGTAGCGTGCAGCCTAGCGACCCCACCTCAAACAAATCCCAGTAGAGCGTCAGGAGATGGAGGCCATCAGTTGAACACCTTATGTAACCATCTGACAACTAGTCAGGCAAGCCAAGTAAGAGAAGAAAGTCAAGCGGAACCCCCCGCGCCGGCAATGCGGAAGAGGCTTTATAATGACCATGCAGAGGGTCCATATATGGTTATAATCGAGAACGCATCAGACAGTGCTTCTCTACACCCAATTCAGCTGGGGAAAATTTTTTATAACAAGGTCACTGGGCTGAAACGACTCAATCAACTTGGGAAAAACAGAATGTCTATGGAATTTTTGAATGCCAACACTGCTAATGGCTTCGTTGAAAACAAGATGTTTCTTCAATCCTTGGGTCTGCAGGCTTATATACCGGCTAACCGAGTAGAACGGAAAGGGATAATCAAGTTTGTGCCTACGGACCTAGCAGAAGAAGAATTAAGGATTAACGCTGTTTCGTCGGCACCGATTATCGATGTACGGCGATTTACCAAGAAAGTATTCAATGACGGCAAGGTGGAAACAGTTCCCCTGCAAACTGTGCTCATAACTTTTGATAGCCAATTCCTGCCAGAGGAAATCGAGATTTTCTACCTGAGATTCAAGGTGGCTCCCTACATATTTCCAGTAACGCAGTGCTTCAAATGCTATAGATTTGGTCATACGGCCAAATTCTGTAAAGGAAAAGAAAGATGTATGAAGTGTGGTGAAGAACACAACATATCCAGCTGCTCAAATGAGGTCCAAAAATGCGTAAACTGTGGAGGTGACCACAAAGCGAACGATAGGAAATGCCCCGAACGGAAGCGACAAGAAGAGGACAAAGCAAAAATGGCGACGGAAAACAAGAGGAGTATACAACAAAGTTACCAATACAAGGCAGCGGAATTCCCACCTATACAGAGTAAAAGGTACAGCGCGGTGACGATGCCACAGGGAATGAAGCAAATCAGGGAGCACTGCCAAAGTACCGTCAGTACTCCCAAGGAATCTATAGCGACCCAAACCGAAGAAGTAACCAGCAAAGAACAAACTAGTAGAGAGGCAGGAGAAGACATGGTTAATATAATAGTCAAAATAGTGGTCAAACTGCTGGCACAACAGATGAAAGGCAAGCTGGCAGCCACCACAGTGAAGAAAATTCAGGACGAAGCGTGTCGACAAGTGCTTCAAGAAATTAAAGAAATGGGGCCAAGTGGAACCACATCGGAGGCTGCAAATCTGTTAATTAAAAATGGCTAGAAGGACTAAATTGACAGTGTTACAGTGGAACGCACGTAGCCTATTACCAAAATGGGACGAATTTCAAAGAACCATAACAGAACATAAGGCCGACCTAGTCCTTATATCGGAAACATGGCTGCGCAGCTCGTCGAACATAAACATCAAGAATTTTAGTGTGTTTCGGAAAGACAGAGATGATGGGCACGGGGGAGTTGCCATCTTGGTGGAAGCCACATTAATTGCTCCGTGCGCAGATTAGCGGCACCAATTGCCAACGTAGAAATGCTCTCTGTCGATCTCTCTTACGATGGACCTATCAAAGCGGCCACCGTCATATATAAACCACCTCAAGTCAACCTAAAGGAAGAAGATTGGTCGGCTGTATTCCATCAGCTGCCGGCAAATAGTGTGGTTGGAGGCGACTTCAACGCTCACCATTCGTTATGGCAAGATAGTTATGTAGACACGCAGGGAATCGAGCTCGCCCATGCCATATCAGCCTCTTCATTTGCCGTTCTTAACAACAAACATGGAACTAGACTTGGTGCTCCTAGTCAGAGAAATTCTTCTCCAGATATTACTCTCATATCGATGAACCTAATGCATAGAGCGAAATGGGATCTGCTACCAGAGACTATCGGAAGTGATCACTGCGTCCTCAAATTATCATTAGATTGGAATCTCCCATCTGTCCGCCGGCACTCAAGCAGACGGTGGTTGTGTAACAGGGCTAACTGGGCTCGCTACGAAGGAAAGATCAGCACGCTGTTGGAGCAGTGGGAAGGTGCAACCGACGATATCCAATGTCGGTACAACGAATTTCAAAGAATAGTGGAGGCTGCTGCAGAAGAGGCATACCAGAGGTTAAAACTCACACTAGAAGAGAGCTCACTAGAAAACCTTGGTGGAACAGTGACTGCTCACGAGCTGTCGCCAGGCGGCGCTTGGCTACCAGAACATATTTGCACGCCGCCACTCAGGAGAATTGGTAGAACTCAAGAAAAGAACGGCTGAAGCACGAGATACCATTAGAAAGGCCAAACGAGAAGGCTGGAAGAGTTTTTGCTCCAATTTAAAATATGGTGTGACGACCCAAGAGACTTGGCGGAAACTGAAGTGGTTTAAGGGTGAGAGGCCGCTACCAGTTGGATATCGTCAGACAGACAAGCAGCAGAGGAGTTCCTAGCCTCGTTCACTCCTCCATATGTACCAAAACAGGAGGAATATCACAAGAGTAGGGAAGTAGACGACGTCCCAACAGGATCGACGGAACCCTGTTTTCACCTATCAGAACTATTGCACGCCCTACGGAAGAAAGATACTGCTCCGGGGATGGACGCCATTACCTACACAATGATCGACAAACTTCCTCTTAAAGCGAAGGAAGCCATGCTGGATCTCTACAATACTATGATTGACCTCTCCTATGTTCCTGACCAGTGGCGGGAGGTAATCGTTATTCCCGTGTGTAAACCCCACAGGAAGAAGAACATCATCTCGTCATATCGCCCCATTTCTCTCCTGCCGTGCCCGACAAAACTGATGAGTGCAATGATCAAAAACAGGATCGAGTGGCACCTGGAGCATCATAGGTTACTTGATACGAGAACTATGGGCTTTCGAAAACGCTTCAGCACCTTAGACAATATCAGCACGCTGGTGACAGATATTCAGCTGTCATTCACAAGAAGAAACTATTTAGTGGCTGCTTCCTGGATATTAAGGATGCTTATAACAATGTGCAGATAGATATACTTGTGGGCATTATGAAAAAGATGGGCATACCTAGCAAGTATGCTCATGGTGTGGCCGATACCTCGCCCGAAGAGTGAATTCAGTGTTTACAGCGGAGGGAGACAGAATCAGTCGGCTAGTCTTCCAAGGTTTACCGCAGGGCGATCCAATGAGCCCCTTACTATTCAATATCTACATGGCAGACCTATGTAACATCCTAAAGGGCCTAGTATCCTTCCTCCAATATGCGGATGATTTTGTTGTATATATATCTCACCCGGACATAGAAACGGCCCGCAGAATACTAGAGGAGCAATTGAAGCTGATACAAAAGAGATTGCTGGACAAAGGGCTAGAAATATCAATCGAAAAAAGCAAAATTTGTGTGTTTACGCAAAGACAGCTACAAGGAAAAGACTGTGCAATTACACTAAATGGACACACACTGGAGTTAGTTAAAGAGATCAAATTCCTGGGAATGTGGTTAGATTCAAAATTAACATGGAGAAAGCATATCATGGAACTGCAGCAATCATGTATGCAACGCCTGAACTGTTTCAAAGCCCTCGCCGCCCCGACCTGGGGTGCGGACCCTCGACTACTCCGGCATGTATTCTGCTCTCTACTGAGGAGCCGAATGGAATACGGGGGGTTCCTGTATCAAACTGCCGCCAAGTCTCTTCTAACAAAATTGGACTGCATTCAATCAGCAGCTCTGCGAGTAATCGGAGGCTTTGTGAAATCCACCCCCATCGCCGTGATGGAGGCAGAATTAGCCATTCCACCGTTGAGTACAAGAAGAAGTAAATTGGGGTTGAACTTCTGGCTAAAGGTGTGGTCCATGAAGTCACATCCCCTACAGAGGAAGGTGCAGCTCCTTGCCCATGAAAGTTCAGCCAAATCACGTCAACAACAGAAAAAACCCAGCCTGATACAGTATTTTCAGACAACGGCCCTGTGGAATATACACAGACAAGAGATCAACGAGATGTTCAGCGAAGAAGATACGTGGCAAAGGGCGGAGATCTCGTCGCGAATCCACCTGTCCTTGATCAAGGGCTCGGTAGACAAAAAAACCACCCTTCAGTTAGAATTGAAGCAATGGGCATTAGAAACCTTGAACACACGATGGAAGGAATGGCGGAAAGTATTTACCGATGGATCAAGGGTAATGCAATCCACCAGCGCGGCTGCTTGGGTCGATGCAGACTGTGGCGTTTATGAAGCTTGTAGATTGCCGGCAGAATTCTCAATCTTCTCATCCGAGATGTACGCAATCCTGAGGGCCATACAATATATACAACGGTCAGTACAGACAAAAGCAGTGATATGTTCGGATTCCAAAGTGCCTTACAGGCTATCATAGGCATTCCTAAAGGCCAGTGCAGAAACTACCTGACATATGAAGTTGGCAGAGAACTTGGAAAGCCATACACAGAGGCATAGAAGTGTGCCTACAATGGATCCCGGGTCACGTGGGAGTGACAGGGAACGAGCTAGCGGACAAAATAGCTCGACGACATCTCCAGGTTCCCGATACTGAGAACATACCAGTGCCTTATACCGATTTCAGAACGATCGCCTCAGCAAGAGCTCTCAACGCATGGGAAAGAAAATGGAACGAAAAGGCCCAAGGGAAAGGGCTATGGTACCGCGCCATCGCCAGCAAAGTTACGATGAAACCATGGTTCCAGGAAGTGGATCTGCATAGAAAGGCAATCACGCTGATTAGTAGATTAAGAACGGGGCACACCTGGCTTAATGATAAAAAATTTCTAATGAAGGTCTCGGATTCTCCGAACTGCGAATCCTGTGACGAAGTGGAGGATATCTACCACTTCCTTCTAAGATGTAGGCGCCACCGCGAATATAGAAGAACCTTATTAAAAGACGCTCTTCACATAGAAAACATCGCAGATGTGATCATAACTCTCGCCGCGCCCAACAAGAAAGCGATTAGCTTAATCTACATGTATGTGGCTAAAACTAAAGGCATAATATAAATACAAGAGCACCATTACTCCATGTAACTGGCTAAATTAGCCTAAGGCTAAAGCCAAAAAAAAAAAAAAAAAAAAAAAAAAAAAAAAAACTTACAGGATGACGGCGCGAAATTTCGATTTTTTATTACAAATTTATGGTTTTCATTTGACTCACCCTCGTAAATAGACGTTAATGATGGAGCTTTGGTGACCGATACTATCACTAACAAAGGTGTGGTGTAATGATATGATTTATTAATAATACTGGCATACAATATACCAGCTCGAATTGTGTTTCTGCCCTTTTCAACGCGAGTGTGACCAATATCCACTTCACACTTTGATAATACTAATATCTATCACATATTTCAGACAATGTATCCACTTCAGACTCATGCAAATTTATTTTCAGTATACGAAAATACTAATGTTGTTTACTAATTACTTTTTTTCACAAATATGCAGTAAAGAATGTTATTATCCCTGTACATTATCCTTTCTTTATTGCCGATCCATGTAGCTTTTGTATTTATTAGTTTTTGAATTCTCTTTTTAATTTGAGCTACTCGTTGCTGTTTAAATCATTCTTGTGGAATGTCTCACTTCCTACACACAGTCCTAATTCAGTATCTCTCAGGATAAAATCATAAATTCTTTTGCAAAGTAAATATGTTGTGAAGCAGGAAATATTTCAGATGGTTTTCTAACATTTGTAAAGTTTCATCTGACTTTAAATGGAGGCTACTGAATGTAAAATGAATGGCGTCTCCCTATATATAATTGATGCTATTACTGTGTGTTTTCGCACTGGGGACTGTAGATTGCCAACCAGAAAAGCGACACAATGTATATTTCTGTGGCATTTGCTTAAATATCCTTAATTTATCACGAGACGGTGTCTGTCCTACGTCAGTTCTGAGATTCTCATTGGAGTCGTATTTAGTGTGAAGCCGAGCAAGGTTGCCAACCTCCCTGTGTGTGTCATTGTATAAGTGGTGAGTGTGTAGAGAGTGTAGTGAGCTGTTCGTTCGTTATTTAGAAAGAAAAAAAAGCAGGTGGTGAAAATAGGTATTGGTTTAATCAGGAAACTGATTTATTGTTCTTCCGTTTCTTTACTGTAAATCGGATTTCTCTAAGTTTTTTTACTTGTAACACAAGGGGGGGAAATGTATTTTGCTTTTTTCGTATCCATTAGTCCAGTATTAATCTTAATGCCAAGATTATTTCTCATGTACCCGGGTTTTCTGAATCTGCTCTTCTCGCTATGACACCCCCAGCTAATAATTTTGAAACCTGTGATGTAAACATTCATTAAGATTGTTTCACAATTGTCCACCTTGTGCTTTGTGCTTAGTTCCGGAATATTTTTCTTAGTATCCATCCCTGTAACTTTAGTATAATAGAATTACTTGAGGATACTTTTCCAAAAAGGCTTAAGTGTGCTGTAGTTAAACCATTCTATAACAAAGGAGATAAGTTTAACTGCATGGAATTATCGTCCTATTTCATTACTAACTTCCTTCTCCTAAGTTTTTTGAGAAAGCTATGTAGAGTTTATGAGGTCTTAAAATAATAATGTACTAACTATTCACAATTTGGTTTTCAAAAAGGCAATTCAATATAACAAGATATGTTTGCATTCACTGACCATATTTTAGACGAATAAATATTTAATTCCTGTGGGAAATTCTTATGACCGTGTAGGCCATAAAATCCTGATACAGAAATTAAATTATTATGGTATAGATGGCATTGTTAATAAATAGCTTAGTTCTTACCTTCTGAATAAAAACAGAAAGTGTCAATGGAGAATTTTAAAGTTGCCTTAAGAGATCCACTGTTTTCACAGTTGGAATTTATCAGATGTGGAGTACCTCAGGGTACTATATTTGAGCTACTATTGTTTTTAATATAAATGAATGATCCAATCCGTGTTGCATCTAAAAATTCAAAATTGTCCAATTTGCACATGACACAAACATAGGAATTAAAAATACTCCATATTTTATCTACAGAAAAATTGCAAATTATATCTTGACCTATAGGGAGCGTGCAGAAACCACGTAGCTCCATTTTGGCCTCATTTGAACACCCCTCCCCCGACGTAGCCCTACGTCGCTTTTGCCACTACCCCCTCCCCCCTCTCCTCCCCCCGTAGCACGTAGCTTTTTTCCCTTTTAATTCCAGAAGACATTTTGTACTGTTTTCTCTTGTCAGACTATCGTAAATTACGTACGGAGATAATCAACTGAGGGAAATAAATATTCACATCTTGTTGTGAGTTCAGTTCCTCATTTTAACTGTGAAAAATGTTATGAAAGGAAAGCTACGTGGCATGGCTCGGAACCCCTGTAACAAACAGTAGCATTCCGCCGCTCGAAGTGAGCGCATGACTACATTGTTTAGTCAGTCGTTATCGAGGTTTGGTAGCGGACGGCTCGCGTCGCGTAATGTGAGACGCTATACTAACTGTGCGGGTGTAGTAAGAAGAAGAATGACTAGTTTAACCATTGCGACGTATGTTTTAAATTGATCTGAACAGTGTGTTGAGATACTAGAACAGTGAAGTGTGGTATCGAAAGTAATTTAGTGTGACTGATTTGGATTAATAACTTTCCTTTTTTTTCTAAGAATCTTGCAATCGACGGATTACGAAGTTTCAATAGCCTTATCATCTAAATTCTGATAGTGGCCAACTGGTTTGATGTGTACTTTATTCTAATAAACGTGTGGAGAAGCTATTTTCATTACTTTATACTTGAAGGTTTCTCTTAATTAGTATCCTCACACTTTTATCGGACTGGTTTGGACCCTATCTGGCGACCGGCGGCGACTACGAACTCATTTATCCGGCTTCTAGTGCTGTATGTTAGTAATTAAAACCTTAGCAAGCACGAAGTTCGGTCTACAGTAAGTATGATGTCAACCCCAAGAAAGGCAAATAGTCTTACATGGCGACGAGTGACAGGACTGTGTGGTAGAAATTAGTACTAGAGGAGAGAGACAATTTTTCTAAAAT
Organism: Vandiemenella viatica; assembly: GCA_031002005.1. Taxonomy (NCBI): domain Eukaryota; kingdom Metazoa; phylum Arthropoda; class Insecta; order Orthoptera; family Morabidae; genus Vandiemenella; species Vandiemenella viatica. Next base: position 12,112 of record JARYHS010011903.1, read on the forward strand.
CCTAGGAAAACACACAAAGAAAAAAAAGTAAAACTAGTGATATCAAGACGACGACAATCGAAACAGGTGTCGACAATACCCAAAGGTGCGGAAGAACTCCCACTCGACGAAGGCAGCGCGGCTGGTCAAGGAGCAGCGGGGAAGATATTCTACATTGTTCGGCGCGGAGCTGGGCAGCCGAGACGACGAAGGCGGGAGAAAGAAGAATCGTCGTGCAGAGTCTCCGAAAGCTAAGGACGCGCTGTGCGCTGCTTGTTTGGCTATTTTGAAGGCTTAAATCCTTTTCCTAATTTTTTCCTAATAATTTTCCTTTTTTTCTGTGAAATATCGAGGAAGAAAATCGGACAAGATTTTCTCTCCTAAATGACAATACATTTTGTTCTCCTTTGTCATCAGTGATGACAGAAGCAATTATTTAAAGTCACCTGTAGTTATGCCTATAGTGCAATCTTTTGTTTCCTTTTTTGCTTAAAGTGGCATGCGTAGCTAGATAGCTTGCAGCGCGGGCGCTTCGTGTATAACGGCGTTGTTGTGGTCTGGTTGTCTTATTCGCAGGAAGCGAATTTACAATATTTTTTGATCCTGTTTTCGGTGTAAAATTTAATCATGCCGGAAACCGAGGGAAGCGCCAATGCAGATATAATGGAGATGTTACGAGGGTTAAGTGAGTCAGTAAAAAATTTAAACACGAATTATGAGATCCAGAATTCCAAGTTGGAAAATTTAAATACGAATTCAGAGATCCTAAATTCCAAATTTGGAAATTTAAATTTGGATCTCAAATCCAGTACTGAAATCCTCCATGATAAATTTGAACATTTAAATTCAGACCTCAAATCAAGCACTGAAATCCTCCATGATAAATTTGAAAAGTTAGATTCAGATCTTAAGTAAGTACTCAAACCTTTGATTCCAAGCTCGATAATCTAAAAGCTGAGCTAAAGTCTGACGCGGAAGTATTACATTCTAAGTCTCTGAAAGAACACAAATCTCAAATAGCTGAATTACGTAAGGATATGGAAGAGTATCGTGCTTTGTGTAATATGCGAGCTGAGGACTTAACAACCCAGTTTTCCGATTTAAAACAAGAGTTAAAGGGTGAAACTAATATTTTGCGGCAGGAAACCGACGCCTTGCTAGAACAGTATGCGCAGTTGCAAGAAAAAAGCGATAGTCACTGCCACCGTATAAAGACGATAGAAGGACAGTTCCAAACATTGCAAGAAGGTACCCGACAGGGCTATGCGGAAGTGAAGTTTGGGATGAAAGAGATAACTGCGGAGGTGGAACAGCTGGATGAGAAGTTGGAGAAATTAAAAGTGTCAAACTGCCGTATTTGTGGATGAAAGAATGAAGGTACAGGCTCCGCTAATTATAAAACAAGAAGTATTAAAACAAGTGCCGGGTTGTAGTGGAGAAGAGTTCTGTAAATACAAGAAACCGGAAAGGGCACAGTAATTCCTGTTCAATGCTACGACGAAAAGATTGATTGGGAAGAATTTTCTGACCGAAATGGCATCCATCCTGTAAAGTTTATTAAAAATTTCGAAAATTTTCCACCTTTTATGGCTGCTAGTGAGGAGAGAAATTAATATGGTAATAAAACATTTAAGAGCAGGACCCCGACTGTGGCAGAGCAATTAGAGGAGGAATTTTCATCTTTCGAGCAGTTCAAAGAAGATTTCTTGAATCTTTACTGGTCGGCAGAACGGCAGATCGCCGTAAAATCAGAATTAATGTGCGGTGACCGTTATGATCCGAGAAGAGGATCGCAAACCGATTTCTTCATGCGGTGCTATGCATCTTGCCGATACTTAGACCAGCCTCATAGTGAAGAAGAGTATGTACGAATGATTGCGGCTAGGTTACCGGAACAGACACAGCTAATACTTACTAGCCACAAGATCCGCTCCATAAAGGATGCTGTAGATATGCTGGGAAGATTAGATGTACAAGAGCAAAGAACGTACAGAACAAGACCAGGGGCAACATAATACTAATCATTTTCAAAATAACGGATCCCGACAGGAAAACCACCGAAGAGAAGGGAATAGAAATTTTCGGCAAGAACCGGAAAACTCAGGCCGGCAAGATGGAGTTCGAAAGGAAAACATAGAGGAAGGGAAATCAATAGGCGATTCCAGAATCACAACTACCGACCGCAAAATGAAGAACAGAGGGTAGCCGTGGTTTCAGAAGACAGCACCAGACATTTAAACTAGTGCCTGCCACTGAGAAGGCTTCGCCAGCGGCGGAGGCAGAAAAGAGGCCGAATACAGCGAAAATATTACAAGTAAAAGAAGAAAAAATAGGCTTGAGGCAAGAGGAAAAATCAACCAGAAATATGTCTATACGATACAGTATTTAATATGAAGTTGAAGGGAACCGACAGATATACGAAAAATTATTAACAGTACAAGTGAAGAATGAAGGCGGATGAGGTAGAAGATGAAAGTGAATTTGATCAGGAAACTGGAAGTCGAAGATAGATCTGAGATCCAGAGGAAGAAGGCGAAGATGACATTTTTGAAATTGAAAACGAAAGAATTCAAGAACACATTGGAGGAGAACAAAGGAAATTACGCGAGGGTGAGATGATGTTAATAGGAATTGTGGTTCGGAAATTGGATACAGGCGAGGTAAGCCTGGACGGGATATAAAGTTGGGCGGAAGTCGTATGTATTTCATGACGGCGCAGCCGGTGAGCGCGACGGCAGCCAACACACGGAACAGTCGAGGCGTAAACAGTGTTGGTACCTGTGCCAAAAATAATTGAAGTACGCGCGTCAGCCGCTGGTGCGGTATACGAACAATGCGGAACATTCTGTCAACTAAGAAACGGTATGGAGATGAAGAATCAATACCAACAGACTACGGAACTTGTAAAGAAGATGTGGGAAGCTGAAGCAGTCACAGATATATGAAGAAGAGAAAAGAATTGACAGAAAGTCAATAAAATGGAAGAGTAAAGATAAGTTGCGGCGGACGAAGATTACCATATAGTGACAAGCAATTAACGGACATTACTAGTACTTGCTACTCAGATTTGAATAATGAAGCGAATCTAACGGCTCGCCAATCACAAGTCTTTTCAGTCTACAATAACGACCCGAGAGAAGATTTGTTAAGAAGAAGGAATTTTAAGGAGAAAGAAGCCCGTACACCTACTGTTTTGTGAAATTTAAATCACGACAAGTAGAAGCCTTGATAGATTCTGGCGCGGACATATCCTGTTTCGGAAAGCCTATTCAAATCCTTGTGAATGAACCTGACGCATGTTTACACTCGGTACAAGGAATGACAGTTACGGTAGCAAATGGGGGTAAAATTAAAAGAATCACCCAGCAAATTCGAGTAGATGGTGAGATTGGAGGACACAGGATGAAATAAAAGCATTGTATCCCTAAATTAACCGTTGAATTCTGGGAGTCGATTGGCTTGCCGAGAAAATGGTTAAACTGGACTGGGAGAGAAATAGTCTGCAATTTATTACGGAAGGAAAAGAGTGAATATAAGTTATGAAACCAAAATTCGTGAAGAAGGAAAGGAAGCGGTTCAAGTTAGAGTCATTTCAAGAGGAGAGGTGCAGGAGTTTGTATGCTATGATGAGCTAGTGAGGAAGAAGTGCAGCTGTCACAATTATTGGTCGAAAAGGACAGCGAGGATTTAATGTACTCGCAACAACAGCTCGAAAATGAAGAAGAAGCTCAAGTGCGGGTGCAGGAAATTATTAACGAGTTTCAAGAGATATTTTCAGATAAACCTGGCTTAATTAAAGGATATCAGTGCCACTTCAAGGTCAAGGACGACACGCCATTTACTGTTAAACCTTATCCTATTCCCTTTGCGCTGAAAAGCAAGGCACAAGAGGAGATAGATCGTATGTTAGAATGGGGTGTGATCGAACGATCAAATAGTGCATTTGTAAACCCTTTGGTCGCAGTAACCAAAGCTGATAAATCAATAAGACTAGTTTTGGACGCAAGGGCGCTTAATAAAATTCTGGTTACTGAAAGAGACCATCCATTACCAGTCGACGATATCTTGCAAAAATTTCATGGTGTCAAATACATGAGTTCCTTGGATTTAACAGCATCCTATTGGCAAGTACCCATTGATGAAGCTTCGAGGAAATATACCGCTTTCCGGTTTGAAGGCAAATGTTTTCATTTTCGTGTGTTGCCTTTCGGATTGAATAACGCTGTAGCCAATTTTATAAGGGCACTTGATCAGGTGTTAGGAAGGCGATTGAGAGACAAAATCCACACCTATGTCGACGACATAATTATTGCGTCACGAACTTTAGAAGAGCATCTTGAGACACTACGAGAAGTGCTTACTGCTTTGAAAAAGGGAGGAATGACTTTAAAAATTAAGAAATGTGTATTTTTGAGGAAAAGATTGAATTTCTTGGGGCATGTTATACTGCCTGAAGGGATAACCGTTGAAGACAAGAAAGTAGAGGCGATCAATAAATTCCCTAGACCAACTACTAAGACTCAATTAAAAAGTTTTCTGGGATTGTGCGGTTATTACAGAAAGTTCATACCCGGACAGGCACTGAATAGTGTGCACCTCAGAGATCTTGGGAAGGCTAGGACCCCTTGGAATTGGACTGAAAGTTGTGAAGAGGATTTTAATAGAATTAAACGAGAGCTGTCACAAAAGATTGTGTTAGCACACCCGGACTGGAACTTAGACATGTGTGTGGCCACGGATGGGTCTCACTACGGACTCGGTGCACAGGTTTTTCAAGAAGTCAAGGTCGGAGGGAAAATTGAGCAGAGAACCATTGCATTTGCCAGTAGAATGTTGAATCAACATGAATTGTCCTATAATACCACAGAAAAAGAGACTCTTGCTATTATATGGTGTTTCCAGAAGTTTCGAGCACTATTTCTAGGAAGAAAAACCGTGATATACACAGATCATAAGGCATTATCTTTTTGATGAACTGCAGGTTGGTACACGGGAGGCTGACCCGGTGGGCCTTACTAATGCAGGAATTTGAGTTTGAAATTAGATACCGACCTGGTGCAGAAAATCTGGTAGCAGACTGCCTCTCACGTTTACCTGTCGGTTTAGTCGAAGGGAAGAATAATATTCAGCCAGCACAAGAAGCACACATTCATTATATTCATGGGGTGACAGGAGAAAATGAAGTTGTAAAATTACTGAAGAATATGAAGACCTTACAGGAGCAGGATGAAGTGATTAAAGAGGTAAAGGAAGAAATTTTAAAACCCAACTACCAGGGAAAATTATCAAAATATTATTGTGTTCATAGAGACGTAGTCTTTCAGCGAAATTCAGAAATAAGTAAGGACTGGAAATTGTGGATACCAGAAAAGTTGTAGATAGCTTGATTAACCATCATCATTTGAGTTACGGTCACTTTGGGCCTGGTAAATGTCACCGAATCATCAAGGAACACTGTTATTTTGTTAATATGGCGAGGAGGATAGCAAAGCTACTGTCCACATGTGACCTATGTCAGAGGACGAAGGTGGATAATGTGTTGAGGAGAGGAGAGATGAAGTGTATTTTACCTGAAAATGTATTGGAGTTAGTCGCAGTTGACGTGTATGGCCCACTGCCTAAGTCTAGAGGTGGAGTGACACAGATACTGGTCGTAATTGATGTTTTTTCAAAATTTGTCAGATTGTACCCGTTGAAGAGGGCTACAGCCAAGCTGATGGCAAATAAAATTTTAAACGATTTCGTACCGAAGGTTGGAAAACCTAGGAGGGTTGTCTCAGATAACGCCCCTCAATTTTGTAGCAGTAAATGGACCGAGAGGTTGGAGCAAGTCGGGATAGAGGTAGTGCGAACTTCCTTATATCACCCTCAAAGTAATGTTTCTGAACGAGTAATGAGAGAAATAGGGAGGTGGTTTCGGTGTTACTGCACAGACAACCATCAGAGATGGGCCCTTGAAGTTGAGCACTTGGAGCATATACTTAATGACATACCACATGATTCTACCTCGGTAGTGCCGCGGGAAGTCATGTTCGGCGAGAAGGCACTCCGTATTGTAACGGAATTCGTAGATTTTCCTACAACTCGTCAAGTGAACCGTGAAGAGTTGATTAAGACAGTTCAACAGCAGATGAAGAAGAAAGCTCAGAGGAGGAAGAAGCGGCATGATCAAAGAGGGAAGGCAATCGACTATAAGCCGGGTGATCTGGTACTGGCGCAGACTCATTATAAGTCCTCTAGCGTAAACAAAGAAATTAGGAAGTTTAAGTATTTGTATGAAGGCCCGTATCGGATTGCTAGCTGCCCTAGGAAGAATTCCTATTTATTAGTGTACCCTGTTGGTCAAAATATCAGGGGTACTTTCAATGTTACTTCCCTTAAACCCTACAAAATGTTACCAGAAGACTTATCTGACTAAAAGGAGGGGACACCCTTTATCCTTATTTTTTTTCTAATTTTTATTTGGCGTAGGCCGATTACCTCATCGCTGCGGCGAACAAATCTTTAATTTTTTTTTCCGGCTAAAGCCAATAAACTAAATCCACATTTCCACTCTCGTACCCTGCCTGAAAAAATGCCAAAGCAGCTGCAGCAACAACAGTAGGCTTTGTGTAGTGCAGTGTAGTGCGTGAAGTGCTTCGACAAAAGTCGTATAGAGGTTAATGACCTCTACCAGTGTCGCAACCGAGGACTCCACCCATAGAGCCTACGGTAGAAGCGGAAATATTTTTTTGTCATGGTGTATATATGTTCTTTCTTTTCAGTTTTATTTTGTGAGAGTTGACAGTCTATTTGAGAACTGTGACCACGAAAACTATGACAATTTCATGTGGTTCCTTCGTGTCATTTTTTTTCTGTATATGTTTTCTTGATGTTGTTTGTGTGCCTGTTTGTTTTTAATTTAAATATGTTAAATGGCTTTGTGTATCTTATGTTAGTAGGTTGGCCACACTTGAGAGTCTGAAACTTGGTATTTGTAAATTTTCTTTTTTATTGTAATGATAATTCTTCAGTTTCTTTTGAAAAAAAAAAAAAACCTGAACAATTATCACAAATTGGTAGTTGGGGAATGTAACATAACAGTAGCATTCCGCCGACCAGCAAGTAGCTCCGAAGTGAGCGCATGACTACATTGTTTAAAGTCAGTCGTTATCGAGGTTTGGTAGCGGACGGCTCGCGTCGCGTAATGTGAGACGCTATACTAACTGTGCGGGTGTAGTAAGAAGAGAATGAACTAGTTTAACCATTTGCGACGTATGTTTTAAATTGATCTGAACAGTGTGTTGAGATACTAGAACAGTGAAGTGTGGTATCGAAAGTAATTTAGTGTGGACTGATTTGGATTAAATAACTTTCCTTTTGTTTCTAAGAATCTTGCAATCGACGGATTACGAAGTTTCAATAGCCTTATCATCTAAATTCTGATAGTGGCCAACTGGTTGTATGTGTACTTTATTCTAATAAACGTGTGGAGAAGCTATTTTCATTACTTTATACTTGAAGGTTTCTCTTAATTAGTTATCCTCACACTTTTATCGGACTGGTTTGGACCCTATCTGGCGACCGGCGGCGACTACGAACTCATTTATCCGGCTTCTAGTGCTGTATGTTAGTAATTAAAACCTTAGCAAGCACGAAGTTCGGTCTACAGTAAGTATGATGTCAACCCAAGAAAGGCAAATAGTCTTACACCCCCCTCCCCCACGTAACCCAAAGTAGCCTTCCAGCTAACCCCCCCCCTCCCCCCCCCCCCTGGACCGAGCCTCGTAGTTTGTGCACAGTCCCTTATTAATAAATGTTTGTAGCTAATAAATTGTGTTTAACTTTGATAAAAAATCAATATATGCAGTTCAGTACATCACACAGATTAACATCAGATAGAGATTTGCATGCCAGTTCACTCAAGAGGTAGAGTGCGTGAAATTTCTAGGTTTGCATACTGATCATAATTTAAATTGGAAGGTACATGTTTCTGACTTACTAAAGCGATTGGGTTCAGCCACATATGTAATTCGTACAATTTCAGCTATAGGTGATCTTTGTATGAGGAAACTAATTTATTTTTCTTTTTTTTCACTCCTTAATGACATATATAATAATTATTCTGGGGCAATATTAGCCATGGAGACAAATTGTTCAGATCGTAAAAGCGAGTAATAAGAATTATGTGTGGTGCTACCAGTAAAACTTCATATAGAGAGCTGTTGAAGAAGTTAGAGATTGTAACATTGGTGGCTGAGTATACATACACATTGACGTCCTTGGTAGTCACAAATTATACTTTGTTTCAAACAATACACAATTATGGTACTAGAAGTAAAAACGATCTTTACAAGGATTACAAGCGGTTGCCATTTATTCAAAAACGTATCCGATATTCAGGGATACATATCTGCAATAAGCTCCCAACACACCTTAAATGTCTAGCAAATGATAAAAATAAATTCATAAAAAAATTGAAAATTTTGATAATTCGTACTGGGTCGAAGAATTTATTTCGACTATAGAGCAGCAACTTGAACAGATTAGGTTGAAACGTTGCAGGAACCAAAATGTAAACTGGCATTCCTTATCACAGCATCCAGTTTACCCCATTCCATGAATTGTTGGGATATATCAATGTTTAGTTTACTTCTGGAACTGACTGGTGTCAAAGTAATGATACACACGGTAAACATCGGAAATATAGAAACAGTGTACGGTAATTCAATCCTCCAATTGACCAGACAATGCTGGGTACACTTTTGTATATATTCAGTTCTTGATTCTGGGATTAGGAAATCTCGGAATTTCGATATCCATGTTTTAGCAGTTTCATACTAATATTTAGCCGATTTGGAACTATGGCTCAATTTGATTTATTTTATTAAGATAATATCGCAGCACCTTCAACCAAATCACTTGGCAAAG
>JARYHS010011906.1:0-25299 GCA_031002005.1 Vandiemenella viatica
AATAGGCATAAACCAGTACGCAGATATGTTAGCCAAGGAGGCATGTAGGTCGGGCCGAAGCTTAATAACACCCAGCAATACAACTGATTATCATGCAACAATGGTGAGCAATGCATACCACCAATGGACGAGGAGCTGGAATGAATCCTAAACATTACAGAGGCCGACAGTACGCTCTAGTTGAGATGTGATAATCAACGACGGTACATTACTTCTACTATTCGTATGAGATTCCACCATGGCGCCTTCCGTAGTCATCTTTTTCGCATCAAGGCGGTAAACACACCTTTCTGCACATGCAACGGACAGGAAATATTGGACCTTAATCACTTATTTTTCAACTGTTCCAATTTTCAACAGCAGCAAGTCTATTGTGGGAGCACAGCAGCCATTTCCAACTAACATTGCAGTACTTCTCGCTACAAATAACAACAGAATGTATTGTATCATCAAGGATTATATCAAAGACATCTGCATATTTTTACATACTATTCATATTATTACCTTGTTACTTTACCAGGCTGACTGTATGGTCAAATAAATAAATAAAAAGAAATTAAAGAAACTGTTTTGGTTTCCCTATTGCTAATTTTTCGTGATAATTCGTTGGACACCGTTTCTAAATACTTTTATCTCAGCACCGCGTGTCTCTTGGCCACAACAGGTGCATGGTATCGTAAGCTTACACGTTGCCTTATTTTGTAGTTTTTGCTGACGATTACAGTAATGCGATAAATAGTACGTCACATTTCTTGTGTTGGTTAGCAAGGAGGGTTTCCGGCGTATGGTAGACATGTTCAACTGATAGCACACAGTTACCTCGTTACACATTTCCTATAAGAAAAACACCGTCCGGGACCAAAAATATCGCTTTTTCTATAACAAAAAGACCGTCCGGGACAAAGCCGAAGAGGAGGGTGGTGTAAGTAAGTTAGCCAGCCTCATCATATATTTATTCATTTCATTAGCAGCAAGCAACCAATGTATTTATTATAATTTTTATCCATCATATTATATATATTATTGTTTGTTTGTTTCTTTCTTTCTTTCTTTTTTTTTCAATATATCATCATATATTATATTATTCTTGTTATTTATTATTATTCACAATTTTTTCAAACATTATTATTATATAAACAGAGGAGAAAAAGAAAAACACAACACAATCAAAACTTTTATTATGTATATATAGGAAAGGAAAGGAAAGCAAAACAACTTTATTATTACAAACAACTTTTACACTTATACGTACTATATACTACTCACAACAAATACAAAACACTCCACTTAAAAGACTATAGTCCGTCCACAAAAATAACAATCCTAGTCACCCTGAAAAAAAATAACAAACACCATTTTCACCGATACGTAATTAAAAACTAGTAAAAAAAAATAAAAAAAAAAAAAATTAAAAAAAAAAAGTTAAATTTTTTTAAAAAAAATTAAGTTGCCGCTTGCTGTAATTTTAAAGTACTCCTCCAACATGGGAGAACCAAAAAAAAATTGCAGTGGCAGCCCTAGCCGTAGTGTCCGTCCTTTTCAGCAACGAAAAGGATAGACGCACACCACAGCTAGGGCTGCCACTGCAATTTTTTTTTGGTTCTCCCATGTTGGAGGAGTACTTTAAAATTACAGCAAGCGGCCTTTCTCCCACTAATACCACCGATGCACTGAAGAAAGCTTCAATTTCTCCTTCCAGGACACCATACTGCAAAACATAATGACGTTGAAAACTCCCTCTTCCTTTCCGCCCATCTCCCCGACCTCTGCACCTGTAACAAAGAAATAAACTAGCTAAATTACCAGAAATACCTGAATACCTAAAATAGTTGAAATAGCAGAAACAGCTCAAGTAGCTGAAGTAGCTAAAATGGCACAAGTAGCTAAAATAGCACAAGTAGCTAAAATAGCAGAAATAGCTTGAATAGCTGAAATAGGAGAAGTAGCTAAACTACCTCAAAAAGCTGAAATAGCAGAAATAGCTAAGATAACTGATATAGCTAAAGTAGCTGAAATAGCGAAACTAGCTCAACTAGCTAAATTAGCAGAAATAGCAGAAGTAACTAAATTACCTAAAGTACCTCCAGTACCTGAAGTACCTGATATAGCTAAAATAGCTAAAGTAGCTAAAATAGCAAAAGTACCTGAACAACCTGAAATAGCTAAAGTAGGTAAAGTAGCTACAGTAGCAGCAGTGGCAGAAGTGGCACAAGTAGGTAAAATAGCTAAAGTAGCAGAAATAGCAAAAATACCAGAAATAGCAGAAGTAGCTAATATAGCTAAAATAGCTCAAATACCTCAAATAGCTAAAATAGAAGAAGTAGCAGAAGTAGAACAAGTAACAGAAATAGCTAAAGTACCAGAAGTGGCAGAAGTAGCTAAAATAGCAGAAATAGCAAAAATACCAGAAATAGCTCAACTACCTGAAGTACTAAAGTACCTGGTGTAGCTAAAGTAGCAGAAGCAACTAAACTACCTGCAATAGCTGAAATGGCTGAAGTAGCTGAAATAGCTAAAGTAGCAACAGTAGCAAAAGTAGCAAAAATAGCTGAAATAACAGAAGTAGCTGATATAGCTCATTTACCTCATATAGGTGATGTACGTAATATAGGTGATGTAGGTGATATAGCTAAACTAGCAGAAATAGCTAAAGTAGCTGATATAGCTCATATAGCTGAAATACCTCAAATACCTCAAATAGCTAAAATAGAAGAAGTAGCAGAAATAGAACAAGTAACAGAAATAGCTAAAGTAACACAAATAGCAAAAATAGCTAAAGTACCTGAACTACCTCATGTAGCTAAAGTAGCAGAAATAGCTATAGTCAAAATAGCAGAAGTACCTGAACTACCTGAAATAGCTAAAATAGAAGAAGTAGCAAAAGTAGCAAAAGTACCAAAAGTACCAAAAGTACCAAAAGTACCAAAAGTAGCAAAAGTAACAGTAGTAACAGAAGTAACAGAAGTAGCAGAAATAGCAGAAGTAGCTGAAGTAGCTAAAGTATCAGAAGTAGCAGAAGTAGCTAAAGTAGCAGAAGTAGCAGAAGTAGCTAAAGTAGCAAAAGTAGCAAAAGTAGCAAAAGTAACAGAAGTAGCAAAAGTAACAGAAGTAGCAAAAGTAACAGAAGTAGCAGAAATAGCAGTAGTAGCAGAAATAGCAGTAGTAGCAGAAATAGCAGAAGTAGCAGAAATAGCAGAAGTAGCAGAAGTAGCTGAAGTAGCTAAAGTAGCAGAAGTAGCTGAAGTAGCTAAAGTATCAGAAGTATCAGAAGTAGCAGAAGTAGCTAAAGTATCAGAAGTAGCAGAAGTAGCTAAAGTAGCAAAAGTACCAAAAGTAGCAAAAGTAACAGAAGTAGCAAAAGTAACAGAAGTAGCAAAAGTAACAGAAGTAGCAGAAATAGCAGTAGTAGCAGAAATAGCAGTAGTAGCAGAAATAGCAGAAGTAGCAGAAGTAGCAGTAGTAGCAGAAATAGCAGAAGTAGCAGAAGTAGCAGAAGTAGCAAAAGTAGCACAAGTAACAGAAGTAGCACAAGTACCAGAAATAGCAAAAGTACCAAAAGTAGCAAAAGTAGCAAAAGTAACAGAAGTAGCAGAAATAGCAGAAGTAGCAGAAGTAGCAGAAACAGCAGAAACAGCAGAAGCAGCTGATATAGCTAATATAGCTGATGTAGCTGATATAGCTGAACTAGCTAAAGTACCAGAAGTACCAGAAGTAGCAGAAATAGCTGACCTAGCTAAAGTAGCAAAAGTACCAGAGATAGCAGAAATAGCTCAAATACCTAAAATAGCAGAAATAGCACTAAGACCTCCAAGATCTCAAACTGCTCTAACATTTTAAAAAATTTGAAATAAAAATTACTTGCAATACTACCAGTAATACCAATAGTACAATAAAAATTAATTAACTACAGACAATGCAAAACCATAGCAAAGCGATCATTCAAATAAATTTTTAAAAAAAACCAAACATTATTCATAACATTAAATTCACTAAATTCATTTAATCAATTAACTTTAAAAACTTTTAAACATTACAATAATTTCAAAATTCTAAACTCATTTCAATATCCAATTGATAGAAACAACTAGCATCACAAACTACATATAACCTATATAGTTACACTTATCCAGAAACAGTGCTACAATATATAAACTGAAATAATTATTCTTGTAGTTAAATATTTCATAAAATAATATTCTTCTACACCTCACAAAAGGTAGCACTATATCGCTACACAATATAATTATTCCTAGACCACTCAACTTTAAAAATTTGGATTACTCTTGGCTTCACTCACAACAACACAACTCAAGTCTTACAAAACAGCAGGTTTTTCCCAGTATTCTGAATATTAACATTATTCTCAGATGCCTCACACAAAAAAACAACAATTTTATAATTACACTTCCACTAACACAATATTTCTGCAATCTAATATCTGGCCGACATTATTCACCACAAAATGACCATGACCAATAACATCGCCGAAATATTGTGTATACTACAAGTATAATTATAAACATTGATTTAACTCACCTAGTCACCAAACAATATTTTTTTATATAAATAATGTATTGTTGTGAGTTACTAAGCCCCCCCACCACGGCAAGGTGGTAATCCAAGGGGGGGAAACATTTATTACCATTTATATATACTTTTTATATATACATTTCATTCATTATATACATATACAACTAAAATATATTAAGACATTTCATAATACAATACAAACAGGCAGACACACAAACAAAACTTAAAATTCAAATCTTACACCATATAAATTAACCAACACAATCACATACCACACATTCACAACTTCCCAAACCTTCCCAAATCACTTCACAATTGACATAACTATTGCCCACCCAAACAACACAACTTATTAAATCCATCAATATACACAACAAACAAACAAATCTACAAATTAAACAACATAATTAACAAACTATACTACCATTCAAATCACAGAAGCAAAACATTACCCCACCAACCACAGCAACAATCCAAAAAATTCCCATCAATTTATAATTACTACAATACAAACTTTCATAACACACAAAACAAACCCATCCACTAACATTCAATAACCAAAGTGATATACATCTAACAGCAACAATCCAAAATGGCAGTACAATAACGACATCACTCACAACAGGCACACACACTATCGCAGTTACAAACTACATACCAAGGAACATCCACATATCAACACACCCACATTTCATACACATAACACAACTAACAACCATACAACACCATTCATCAACATCAATCACACTACAATCAACTACAAACAAACAATACAACATAAAATAGTAAACCATAACACATTTCGCCTTAACAGAGGACATCTCCAGACTCAATTAACAAACCTATAAAAAACAATACATATACATTTACACATTACCACATCTACAATAATAAACATTCAAAGACTAAACACTACCTCTACTATAACAACATCCAAATGCTATTTTACAAAAAATCTACAAGCACCCTCAACAAATATAACACTTATCTTGTCTTCTTTACAACTTCATTGATAGACAACCCAACCAACATATAACTCAATACACAAAACCCACACTTGTGCTATTAAACTTACTAACCTCCACTAACAACAAATCCCACCTTCTACATAAAAGCTATTTCCTATCCCCTCTCAACAACACACAAATTAAGATATAAATAAACAAATCCATCTAGTCACCACTAACCAATATAACACATACAACTATAAACTTCAAAATTCCTTGAAACACAAACTAGACATCAACCAATTACCAGAACCAAAACAATAACACACATCCTACAAGGACCTCACCCACATCTCAACAATCAATCCCCATTACAGAATATTTCATACTACTATTATCCAGATAACATTAGTTACCTAACAACACAACAAATACCATAACTTCACAACACAACACATTTACAATATCACACAAACAGTAAGTAATCTCCTTTCATCTCTAAATCAGAAACTACAATACCATTCAAATTCTAATAGCTTCAAAATATTTCATTACTAGCTAATACCCACGACATCCTACACATCAATTAAGAATTTCTTTCCCAACATTAAATACAGAAATTCGTTGATAACAAAACATTGATCCCAAACAACACCCAGCCGCCATAATATAACAGTAAAGCCATCATTATATCATTCTACTACCAAACCTGACTCTTGAACACAATTTCCAACATATACACAAACAGATACACAAACATAGGTGAGAAGATTTGCAGAGGGAAAAACAGTATTTACTACAGGAAACTTTTATTTCAGCTTCATCTTTTCTTCATTCTTCAGCATGACCATCCAATTCTTCAGTTCCAATAACTTTACCTGCTCTTGCTCTGCTAGAGCTACAACTTAGGCCACTTTACGCCCGCAAGGCATGTCAAAACAAAAGGCAAAATAAACTGGTATCAAAAACATTTAAGCAGCGAAGTAATAATACACAGAAAATTAAAATCAATACTAAACAATACGTTTTATTCTCTAAACTACATTTATTAACAAATTATATACAAACATAATATGCGGAAAGCACAGCTTCATCAACCAACGCAACATTACAAACCAACACACATCCGTTTCGCTGTCAACAATACATTACTTCTCCAAATTTCGTGACTACAACTATTAATCACACCAAAAAAAATGTCGTGTACTCTCCCTAAGGATTTCCTTTTCAAATTCCGTCAATATCGGTATAGGCATTTATTTATCAAAACATAACAAAAACACAGACAATATTCCGCATTTATAGTATTACTGCAGATAACAAAAAACTACTGCAAATCACCACTGAGGCATCAATTCAATGTAAAAAAACCTACAGCATTGCAAGACTACATACGATTTGCCTCCCACTGCACCACAACATTTGTAATATCTCCAGCTTAACATTCAATCCGAATAACTGACAGTCCAGGCGTCACTTACAATCAAAATCAATTTTTATAAATTCTTTGCCTCCACGGACATTTCAACCGGAGACCACGACCAAACATTACTTAGCAATCGCTTTAACCACCAAGCGCGCTGACCGCTACACGGAAAAACGGTAAAGAGACCTCCATATCCAGCACATCTCGCTATCGAAGTTCAGTAATTTTTCCAAATTATAACAGAACATTAATTATTTATATAGATAATTTTTCAACCAAATATAGACAGTATTTTTCTCCTTCTTTCAAAGGATAGGTATTCAAAGTTTCATCAACATCACATGAAAACTGTGGATTTGTATAAACAAACAAACCAACAAATATATAAACATTCATCTTTATATATATACATATAACAACAACGCTTCAAACAAAATCCATAAATTCAACATTCAATTAATCATTACAGCAAAAACACAAACTCATGCATCACATCCCAATGGAATTAATCAAACAAAAAAACAGACAAGATATAACTAACCACAATATAACATACAATCTACATCTAGTACATAACAAAACAATTCTTTCAACATTACACCTTGACACAAGTACCATGGCACAACCATGTCATCTCACACTTCACTGCTCTCATTACAATACCAAACCACAATAAACCAAGACCTCAATTTTATCAAACAGCATCAGGCTCCAAAGAGTAAAACACCATTTTAGTGTATTTATTACGCTAAGAGACTATCCAATTAAACGTCATGGTTTCAAATCCAAAAACTCCCATATAATTTTAACTTCTTAACTTTCCTACAACTTTGCTGCAATATTCTTCTTATAACTATTACTAATGTTCTACACTATTCTTCGTTACCACATAAGCAATACTACCATCTACCAAAGAGTGTTCCAGGCTCCTATACTATACAAACTCTTTAACAAAGCTTCACTGCATTAACATAATTATACTCAACGACCCTCATAATGCTTTACTACACGACAATATCACACGTTCAAGATAAAACTTCTCACAATATAAAAAGAAATACATCTCTTTTCAATACTTCAATTTTAATAAAATAATCAACAACACTTTAAAACACCTACACTCAATAACCGACCAATATATCAAGCAAACCCGCCACCAAACCATCAAGGGTTCACAACTATAACAAACAATACATACAGTAAATAAACATTCACAAACTCGACATTCATACCAACAAAATTTACATTTAACACAATATTCATTCCCAATATTAAGTTATACATAACAAATCCGTTTCTAAACCAGACATACTAATCAAATTTAAAATAAACCCATTACTCACATTTAAAGCGAGTACAGGAGATATACCATCCACAAAAAATAAAAACAACTCGAAAACTTCTACCAAAACATGGTAGCCACATACCCAATTAACATACTTTCCTAATAACTAAACATCAATCTAAAAAAAAACAAATCTTCATATTTACATTTAACTACTCACTACTTCATAAATACCCATCAACTTTTCTAACTACATACTTCTTTTTTCTTTTTCTCTCTTCCTTCAGAAGCATCATATATAACAATCATTAATTACAAAACAGATAAACACACACACCAATTTTGTCATACCCTTTACAGCAACCAACTCGACAATTCCTTATATCACAAATTAACATAAAACCACACTATAAAACTCCACACTTACTTAAGGCCACATCATCCAAAACGCCAATCCCTACCATTACAACAATAGAACACTACTACACTACTATATTCTCATCACCTCAACATTTCATGAAAAAATATTACTAATATTTTACAATCACTTAATACCAATTAAAACTAGTAACAAAACTAGTACTTAAATTCACTTGACATA
This sequence comes from Vandiemenella viatica, assembly GCA_031002005.1. Lineage (NCBI taxonomy): Eukaryota > Metazoa > Arthropoda > Insecta > Orthoptera > Morabidae > Vandiemenella > Vandiemenella viatica. Next base: position 8,790 of record JARYHS010011906.1, read on the forward strand.
AATGCTACATACATGCATTTTTACCAATAACCTAACATCCTTTCAAACTTTACATGACAAGCTTACCATTACTTAACTATCCTAAGCAGAACAAAACAACCACCATCCAAATTTTTTTTCATCATAAGTAAACTCTCACTATATAACCACCATAATTCATACAATACAACAATTCAAATATTAAAAACTGCTTTCAATGAAAATTAATTTCTTCTTTTCCTTACAAAAAATAAACACACTCAGACAGGCAATACACACACACAAAATTCCATTCACAAACACCTGCAACCAGCTACAACTATTTCCATTATTACTACTCTGCCATTCACTGAAATTAGGTGACATATAAATTGCACATATAATAATTTCAATCAGTTTCATAGGAACAGATATACAACATACAGCACCCATAACCTACTTTCAGGAAACATCTCAGCATTCACAATACTTGATATAAGAAAATCACTAAACAACTACAGAAAACTCCAAATCAGGATGAGAATACTTTATCAAGACGTTTTCAAATAAACAAGTTTCCACAGTCCATAATTCCTTCCTATTCCATTCCCAAAACAACAGTCCAAACAATAATTATCAAACTAAACCACTTCCAGTCCAAACATATATTCTATTTTCTATATATAAATATTCGCTAGACTATTTGCTTTCATCCTAAAAAAAATAAAAAATCTGTCGTCCATTTCTACAATTCATATCTACCAAACGCACCGCCCTCATTTGTACCACTGTAATAGGCAAAATTGTAAGTATAATATTTGAATTGTTAGAGAAGTAAAGCACGGCGATAAGTTGTCAGGCGGTCGGCGTAGCAGACATCGGCCGAGGAAAGTAGGTTTCGATAGCGTCAGCGGGTTGTGCAAAATGGTCAGCCGCAATGCAGCAAAGAGGTCGCATGCGGAGGCTCGAGTAGCTAGCGCAAACAGCTGACCCAGTAAATGGGAGCAATACGTGACCAGCCATCAAGATGTTTCGAGAACACGATGGAAGGTGACTACCTAGCCGTAGGTTAGGAAAGCGGTCACGCCGACGTCACTCTGGGTGTCGCGATATATGGACACGCCCAGGGGTCGTAGGGGGTCAGTCGGGGCTAGACCGTGAGGCTAGTCCAGGTCAGGTCAGTCTTGGCAGCCTGCCCGTCTGATTGATCAATCTAGTCAGACACTATGTTGGTTAGACATCATTAGTGCAGTAATTGACTGTCACTATGCCGGTAGAGTATCTGCCGCTGCGCACCACCGCCGAGCAAGCCGTCAAGCAAGTCGTTAATAGTTACGCATCATGATAGCCAAAGCATTCGTCCGTTTGGAGCAGTAGCAAGCTATGGAGTTCTGTTGTAGGGAAACCAGCGAAGATGTATCACATGGAAATAAGGTGTCAATAAACCAAGAGGTGTACCAATAGAATGTTTCAGTAATAATCACCTCAACATTATTTACTCCTCAAGAAGATAGGTAGCGAGACAAGAAGAATGCCAAAGCCGTGTCATCGTGTAACACATCCTGACAAGTAAGTTACCGCACGGCCATATAGCCAACTCAGCCATCCTGGACAAACCCGCGGCGGAAAATACGCCGCGACACCACACAATTCCTTCAATATCGCACTTCACATATCCTTCCAGTTACATTTCAAACAGTACAAAACAAACATACATATCTCATATAACAGGTGAAACCACCTTCAATATAGCATCTAACAATACAAACAAAATTATAACTTACATATCACGAAAAAAAATTTAATATCTGCAACCAGATCAATCTCAGACACAAATTACTAGAAACGGCTACAACCAGATCCAAAAAAAAAAAAAAAAAAAAAAAAAAAATCACATTAATTCACAATATAGAACAAACAAAATAATTCCACACATTAAAAACAACAAAACCTAAATCGAAAATAAACAAATAAATTCTTCACAGTGACGAAATTTATAATTCGAAAATAAATTACAACTTCCAAATATAACTTAAAAATATTCATCGCCAAACATCAAAATCCTCATTTTAAAAACACACAGCGTTTTTTTTATTATTCCTCATGCTTCTTTTTAAATATTAATAGCTGCGACAACCTCCAACTATACACTTAAGTCTATTCACAAACAAAATACTTATATACTAAAACAAGAAATAAGTAAAACAAATACATTAAATATATATATCACAAAATAATATTCACATAGCTACAACTCCAACCACTTTTACTAAAAAGTCAAAATACTCAATCCTAAAAATCATACTACAAAAAGCATTAAACCTATCAAAGCCATTTTAAAACAATTATCGCAGAGAAATCAACAGTATAAAAAAAAAATATTGCAACCACACAAACACACTTATCGCAAAATAATATATTTCAAAAGCTGCAACCAGCTCAAACCAAAACTTAAACACTAAGAAAATTAATAATCATGTATCAAAAACTACATCAAACAAATTAAACCTACAATTCACAGAAAATCAACACTTGCATAAAAAAGTACAAAAATATAAAAAAATATTGGCCGCAAATCTCATATTTTACATAGTTAAACATACACAAATATACAATTCATTAATACTCATCGAAATAAAATCAAATTTGACACACAACAGCTGCAACCAGCTCAAAGAATAAAATCATATAATTCATTTCATAAAAATCAAAATATCCATCCAAAACCGCAATACATATTAAACATGAAATTACTCATCGCTAAAAACCATAATTCACGCACCACAAACTGCTGCGACATCAGCACATAAAATTCAAAACACATATCATATAAATCTTTTTCGAAATAAATTTCTAGAAACAAATTTCACACAAATGTCATAACACCTTTCCATAAACTTCAACACATCAACGAAAATAAAACAAGTATAAAAAAAAATAACTCATATTCATACAATACAACATTTCCAAAGGTCTAAAACTCGTCGAACAAGCACTTTACAAATATATTCAATCTCAATACAACGCTCACTACCTTCATCATAAATATACAATTCACACAAATTTCTTCCCGCAATACAAGTTCTATCAACATCTCTTTACCATCTTCAACCATAGTATCTCTTTACACACCACGCAGCACGATATACTCAGACATCAGTTTTGTTTCAATATACAAATGAGATCATTACAACATAATGGCTAGGTAATACGACGGACTTCAAGAGCCGCCATGAAAACCTGACAGACAACTTACCTTCACCATAAAAGCATTTTTCTAAAAATTAATCTATTTCTCACTGCCCACTGTTCTTTTCACACATACTTCAAAATTTCCCTAAATGCAGAAATTGCAATGACAGAGAGAACAGATAAAACAGAGAAAACACACGAAACAAATAAAAACAAAAAACACAAGTTCACTTATCGCGATTGGCAAATAAAACTTCCATTGTTTAAATCCACAAAAGTATCACAATACTATAAACATATTCATAATCACAATATTACTGTTTCCTATATACTTAATAGAGATCATTATCGCCTAATGTTTTGAGGAATACTCCCAATGCCCTTTCAATCTCAATCATTCATCCACTTTCATTTGACAAAGAATCAACGCACTCCACATTAAAGCATGACGCATCCAGACATGGCCGCCATAAGCGGGCGTGCAAGGTGTGCAAAGCGTGCACCGCACGCGGACGGCACGTCGAGGGGGGCGGCAAAAACGAGTGATAGACATTCACCGCCCCGCGATAGTTGCCACGCCATTGTCGCCTCGAAGAAATTTGCAGCGTATTATATAGCGGGCGACCTTTTTTTTTTTAGCTCAACAGCTGCTTCGGGCGGCCGGCGACAGTCGAGATGGCAACAATGGGGGCGGCAAATAATGTTCCAAGGGGCGGCAATCTCAGTTTTTTGATCCGGTTCGAAAAACTCCTAGAGCCACCACTGGCTATAGTTAGACGGGGGGCGGCATAATCGGTATTGCACGCGGGCGCTCAAACAGCTAGCGACGGGCCTGCATCCAGAGCTCACATGCAACATATACCTCAAACTGCTCACATCTCTTCCCAGCACTCAACATTTCTTCACATGGCTACATCCCCTCACCAGCGCAATTCCACACCATACCCGTATAATACTTCACCCTGAAAATCTCTTGAAGCTAAAGTAAACATCGACCAAGTATTCTAGCGGTACTACCAAATACAATTTGAAAGAATACTCTTATTCTTCAATAACTGACAATTTCCAAACTCTCATTCAACAAAGCACTTATAGATGTACCACTGAATCAATTTATTTATAAAAATAAGATATTTAAACAATTTGGTCCATCTTTTACTCAACTTTCAATTAATGAAAACAGTTTCATTACACCTCATACACAATATGACCAACAAATCTACATTTTCTTCTTAGCACCAGCAAACAGCTCAACACCAGCCACCAACTGTAACATAAAACTATTACAAACATCTTCATACATTTCAACACCTTTTAAACAAAACAAAAAAATTAAAAAACAAAAATTTACAAAATTTCACAATATACTTACTTTTTCCATACCTCACAAAACCACATTCCAACTATACATTATACCATATTGTTAATTTACAACAATTATATCACTAATTACAAGTTTACACTAACAAAACACAAACCTTTTCCCACAATTATTTCAATTCTATCCCTAAATTAATTTTATATCCTACCAAACATTTTACATTTCTTACAAGCTTATTAACATACATTCCCAAATATCACCTTTTCCACAAAAGACTCAATTTACCACAAATACAAAAAGATTTTAAACTTGACATTTATACAGATAAAAGCTACATTAATATATAAAAGCAAAACTATGTATACAGGGAATTACCACCACAGCATACATTCCATTGTTATCACAATAAAAAAAATCCATCATACTTTCAAATCCTATATTTATATAAATTATACTAAGTACAAAACTTATTTTTACAGATAAACCCTCGATACATACTAACAAAAATTAATGCCCCAATATAGAAACTTTCAGTACACTACATCTCCCACTATCTAAACAATAAAACATACAATATAGCAGTTAATAATTTCACTAACACTTTATTCTATGCTCAAATATCAACAACTACCTCATTTACTAAAAACTTATATCACACATCTATTATACAAAACCCCAACAAAGATATATCATTCTATTTACATTAGCACCCACATATCAATCCTATACTAATATTCTCTTAATCCAATTCATATAAAAGTACCTCTCAAAATATCAAATAATTTCACACACACAGAAATCCAAGGCATTTTAAACTACAACTAATTAAACTAATCCTTTCTACCTCCACAAATCCATGCTTTATAACAAGCACCTTACCCACATTTCCCATCACTTTCTAAACTCCATACACAGCTAACACCCTTAAATGCCACATACACTATCCAATGCAAATAACACAACCATTACCTTATTAACAATTACCAATACCCTAACATTACCTACTCCTGCATTAATCTTCATAATGCCATTACCCAATAACGTCAACCTAAAAGGAACCACACTCTCCAACACCACTTTTCTTTCCATTACATTTTCAACCCCACAAAAAGTTAAACACTCCCTATATCAGATAAATTATATTATTCCTATACAAACTCAAAATCAATAATACCTCTCACTATCAATTTTGGGCCTCAAAAAACTAATTCATACCTATAAAACAAATCGTACAAACATTTAAATATAGAACCATCTACAAGCCTCTACACCCTAATATTGCACAAATCACTTCCAACAATATAGGATTAAACACAAAATATCTATTTCATGCAATACAACAAGATTTAGAGATATTGTGGTAATACATAACTACAGCACTGCAGATACACACTAAACTACAAACAGTCTCAATATATCTACTTCCTTTACCCACTACAATTCCCAACTTTTAGCTCATCCTTCTCACTGTGTCTTACTAACAATAAACTACTTCCATATATTCTATTTCCTCAACAAATTAAAACCTTCCAAAATAACATCTAATACCCATAAAGTGGGTTCACTAACAAATCCCAAAATACAGATACCATATACCTCCAAACAATTCAAACAATAGCCCCACCAGTCTCACAATAATCAAATTATGTTTCCCCACCCCCTGGGCACATATTTCACTACACTAATACACATCAAACTAGCAGTTGTTTTTCTACAACTAACATTAGACACCAATAGCACCCAATAAAACTGACTCATCTATGTAAAGTCCATAAAACAGGTAGGATATGATACTTCAGCCCATACAAAGGAAAATCAGTTTAACACATTGTTCGTTCAGCTGCCTCGCCACCTTCAAAATGTTTACGTTAGTGTTCTACGGATTTATCCTTCATCATTTCCTCACTTGCAGTTCACAGAATTTCAAAGCATCGCGAGCCTAGTGTAGTGCCGTTACTGTTCCTCGCAAGATAATACTCAACTAACGTTTTTGAGTCCTACACAAATAAATGTATTCCTTTGTGCAGTAATTTATATTACTGCTGTAAAAAAGAAAAAAATCAACATATGGTGCAACATAATAAATACGATCATCTACTGCTACTATTTCAGAAGCATTTTCTAAGATTTCTTCCGTATTACATAAATGCTCAGACATCTACCTACGCATTTCCTTAATTTCCATCTTCCCCTTCATAATTTGGACATCCTATATTACTGATTCTGACCATTGGTTCGCATTGATCGCTCATAAGGGACCGTGCACAAACTATGTGGATCAGTCGGGGGGGGGGGGGGGGGTTGGCTGGAAGGCTACGCTGGGCTACATGGGGGGAGGGGGTGTTCCGAGCCAGGCCACATAGCTTTCCTTTCATAACATTTTTCAAAGTTAAAATGAGGAACAGAACTCACAACAGCATGTAAATATTTATTTCCTTTAGTTAATTATCTCCTTATATAATTTGCAATCGTCTGACAAGAGAAAACAGTACAAAATGTCTTCTGGAATTAAAAGCAAAAAAAGCTACGTGGGAGGGGGGGGGGTGTTAGAGGCAAAAGCCACTTAGGGCTACGTGGGGGGGGAAGGGGAGGGGATCACAGGAGGCCAAAATGGAGCTACGTGATTTATGCAAGCTCCCTAATCAGTAGTAAATCGTAACACCGTAAATTAGTTTTGTATATTTCGTCTTCGCCTATTCAACTTATGTATATATACATCAATTTCTTGCAAAACAACGCCAAAAATAATGGATTTTCTTTTTTATTAATCCACTATCAACTTTTATAATACATTTCCCACAAACCTCTATTAATGCACTATAGCCTAATTTTGTTTTAAAAAAATTCTGCCTGCGTAATCTTTCAGTTTCACCTTCCACAATACAGTATGTTCATGATTTGTCGCAATGAAATCAGTTATGAAATTAGAATTCTCTACTCATCTTACTTGCCACACACTTCGCAAGTCATCCCCTGTAAGTACAACGTTAACCAAGGTATCTACCGTCGCGCATCCTCGCCACGTTCAAATCTGTAACGATTCTTATAGACTTCTAATGTGGCTCGTCTTTAGACACTTAAACATTTTATCATGAATATAGATCGCCACAGAATTCCTGGCGCACAAGTATGTATGTGTATGCCTAGCTAATGAAAATCGCCGGGACACGTTTAGTACTAACCGATAAGTAGCAGCCATCATTACCATCGATGAGGCCTTCCGCATACAGTACAAACATTGATTTTAGCGGAGGGTGGGGTTACGCTGAAATGCAACCTGGACCTGAATTAAGATTAATATTCCACTAAGTAAAGAAGATACCGGCCACACTAAATTCTAACAGGGAAGCATGTGCATTACTATAAACAACTTACTGACAGGATTATTTTCACAAGGATAGAAACTAAGCTTGTGCCAACCACACGAGTACAAGTCTATACACAAACCACATTAGTACAAGTATATGTCCCAATGTCACAGGAAGATGGTGAAGCAATATAGAAAGTATGTAATAAAATTGAATAATTAAATATAAAAAGGGGAGATAAAAATAATTATAGTTGACTGTAATACAACAGTAACACATGGTCTAGAAGAAAGAATTAAGCAAAGAAGCAGGTTGTTATAATTTTGTGTAAAATATAATCTTTTAGCATACAGTAAGAATCATACACAAACCATACACACCTACAAACATCAAGGCAATTTCAACTACATGATATCATGGTCAAATAAATAATCAGGAATAACATAACCATTATAGTGTAGGGGAGAGTAGGAAGGGTTCGGACAGTGGGAGACCCTGGACATTGTTAGATTTCATCTAAGGAGAAGGATAGTTGGCAGCCCTGCTGCTTGTTTTGGTGAGTTATCAGTTGCTCTTGAATAGCCGATGCCAATAGTCAGGCTCCAACAATTTGCATTGTTATCCCAACACTTTTTATGATTTTGTGTGTTCTGATATAATTTTCGGTGCTCCATTCGGAAGGTGTGGACTTAGACAGTATTCAGTTGGAAATAAGCAAATATTTTAGGCGGAAACTAAGGTAAGTAATAAACACTATAAACCATAATTGATTCAATTACTTCCATATTAGTCACATTCAAATGTGCATTTTTCTTCTGATGGCTATATGAGAGAGATCGGACAGTCTGTCCAAAGTCTCCCCCTTATTTCTGAAAATTTTTACTTCTGTCTAATCTCACCCGTTTTTTGTTATATACATATTTTGGTTTTAGAGAATGTGTTTGTTTTAGGTCATAAAATGCCAAAGTATTACAAAAAGAGGACAGATAGGTCCTTTTGTGCTGCCACGATGAAAATGGCAATTAACAAAGTCCTAGAAAGGGGAGCATCGATTAGAAAAATTGCTGATAAATACCAGCTTAAGAAATCAATACTTCATGACTACATAAAAAGAACAAAGATGCATCCAGAAAATGTTAAAAATGCCCCAGACTTTAAAAAAAAGTCAAATTTTGACACCTTGTATAGAGGAATAATTGTCAGATTATCTTGTTAAAAGCAGCAAGATATTTCATGGACTGACACCAGCCTGTGCAAAACACCTGGCATTCGAATTTGCAGTAAAAAATAACTTGTCTGTACCCAAAAATTGGAATTCAAGTCAATCCACATCTCGGGATTGGCTCATGGGTTTTATGCATCGACATCCTTCACTTTCGATGAGTAGTTTTAACACAAATAACTTAAAACTTTTTCAGCACAAGTTGGAAGAGGTCTTGAAACTTTATGCATTTAAACCTCATGAAATTTATAATTTAGATGAGACTGTTCCTCAAGTGGCTAAACTTATTTCACAGAAAGGTCAACGCCAAGTAGGTCAAAAGGTATCACGAGAACATCAAGAGCTTATAACTCGTGTTCAGAAAATGTCCTCCCTTCAGTATTAATTATTCCACACCATAGGTTTGATCAAAAGCATATGATTCAAGGTGTGCCCAATAATGGTCCATTAGGGTTGGTGCATCCATCTGGATGAATGACCAGTGAAAACTTTATAAAAGTGTATGAGCATTTGGTAAAATATAGTAAATGTTCTATTGACAAGAAGATATTGTTATTGATGGACAATCATGAAACCCACCTTTCTATCTAAGCTCTTGACTATTGTAAAAGTAATGGCATTGTTGTCCTTACTTTTCCTCCCTATACCTCAAATAAGTTGCAACCTCTGGACACTTTCATTTATAAGTCCTTCAAGGCATTTGTGAGCAAAGGATGTGACTCATGGATGACAAATCACCCTAGGCAACCCCTCAGCATTTATGATTTGCCATTCATATGCTATTCAGCCTGGGACAAATCTGCTACTCCGTCAAACATCAAGAAGGGATTTTGAATCCATTGGCATTGTGCCATTCAATCAGGGAATCTTCACCGAAGAAGACTTCCTGGGGGGCTTATGTTACTGACAGACCACTACCAAGTGAAACAAATCAGTCTGAAGTACGATTGAAGACTGATTTTCACACAAATGAAAACTTGGATTTTCAAACACCTTCTGTATCCAGATCCTCACACAGCTCTCCCAACTTGACTAGCATTGTGTCTCCTTCAACTGGCACTATATCACCGGAAAATATTCAACCTTTTCCAAAGGCTAAAAAAGGAAAGGCCACAAACCGAGGTCGTAAGAGAGTATGTTGCATGATTGCCACAGACACCCCGGAAAAAAAATGAAATTGGTGCCACAAAAGAAGAGTTCAAAAAAAGAGTTCCAGAACAAGAAACTAGGCCTATTAAAAAACTGAAACTTCATCCAAAAAACAAGCTAAAGCCCATCCCATGACATCCAGCAATCATTGTCAAAAAGATGCAAAGAAAAGAAACTCTTCGTCTGGAAGTGAATCAGACAGTTTTCTTCCGAATATTGGAGACTCATCTGGAGGGGAAGTGGAGGAAGATACTTCTTATGATCAAGATAATACTAGTGTTCCTGTTGGTGCCTACGCAGTTCTTAACGTTCATGGGAAGACGACGTCAAGTGGACAACAAATTATAGCAAGAATTGAAGACACAGAGGGTTATATAGTAAGGTTTCTAAAAAGAAAGAACATATCATAGATTTACTTTGTCTGATAAAGATACATTCTTTGTGCCATACGACGATGTGATGTTCAAACTTCCTTCTGCTCAAACAGACACTCGTGAAATGTTCAAAAATATGATATATTTTAATATAGACCTCAGTGATTTTTCTTTGTACTAGTAACATCTTTTTTGTCTTAAAATATATCTCTTACTAAGTGATTTTTAAGTTTTGAGGTGCTTAATTTGTGATTTTTATTAATAAACGCAACTTTTTAATTCTAAATTATTGTGTCCAGAATCTCCCCCTAACTTGTCCATTGTCTCTCACATAGTGGGAGATTTCAGACAATTTTCAGGTTTGAAAAAAATAATTATTTGTGCAAAAACTAAAATCATTTTTTTCATATTTTACTGAAATTATAAAATCTTAATCCCTGGAGATTGAAAATAATTAAAATTTGGAAATATTAATTTTAAATTAAAGCTACAATTCGTAGTTAAAAAAAAACTGTCTGAACCCTCCCCGCTCTCCCCTACCCACAAGACCAACCCAAACTGATGGTTATTAAGTACAGGTTGAAATTCTACACAATAAGGATACAACCCAGGCCAAACAGACAAAATGAACAAATTCAAACAACCTAACTGAAAAGAAAAATTTGCAACGCTAACATACTTATTGATCCATTTACAAATTTGTAATATAGGTCAACTTTTCACATAGGATAAGTGACTTTAATGATTACATATTAAATATAATTATGAGATGGGATTTGTACAGATGCTAGATATAGGTGTCAAAATGTCTCTTAAACAAGTTCAACTATTTATCAATGGAATGCATTGAATATAGAAATAATCAAACCTGCTAAAGCAAGATTAGGCTTTAGCAACAATCTGCATAGAAACCATGGATCTCAGAATAAATTTTGAAGTTGATGGATCTAAAGACAAAGCACAAAAAAATCTCACAATCAAGGAAGAAGAGATAAATATAGATATTTCAGAAATAAAGGAAACTGCAAATACAAACAACCAACAAAAAATTACTAATAAAAGTATCAAGAAGCAGGAATATATATAAAGTAGATGTGGCATATAGGGAGATCAAACAGAATTTTGGAGGAATAAACAAAACGTGTGTAAATATTTCAGCTACTTATAGGAAAGCTCTTAACACCAAACATAGAGCTAACTGAAGGAAGAAATAGTATAATAGGATTGATCTAAACAATAGTGTACTGGAACAAGACAAAATTAACATTAACAATTTAGGTGATTCTGCTTTCAAGACAGAATTTGGTATAGCTGAATGATTTGAAAACAACACAGTTGGAATTAATGAGATTCCTAAACAACTACTCAAAAACCCTCGCGGAAAGAATTCAATAATTATTAAAGCTGATATCCAAAATAAAATTTAAGAGATTCCAACTGATTTCAATAAAAGTATCATCTGCAAACTTTCAAAGCACAAGCTAACAAATGTTAATTATTACATTATAATGTCACATGCTTTAAAATTACTGACAAGAATATACAAAAGAACTGAAACAATAGTGCAAGACATAGCAGGTGCAGTTCACTTCAGGTTTAAGAAACAACATAGTACAAGAAGCAATTCAGACTAAGACATACTTGAAGGGCAGATCAAGAACAAAGATACTTTCATAGCATTTTTTGCTTTAAAAAAAGCTTTTGATCATGTTAGGTAGCACAAGATGTTCAAATTTTTAAAGAAATTGGGTCTAAAATATCAAAATAGAAGAATACTTTATAAACTATACAACAAGCAAGGGGCTATAATAAAAGTAGACAACCATGAGACATGTCAGTTTAAAAGGGTGTGAGACAAGGTTGTAGTCTATCCCCATTAATATTCAGTTTGTATATAGAACAAGCAATAAAGGAAGAAAAATTTTCATGTGCAATAAGTATCCAGGGAGAAAAAAAAAACAGTATGCTACAATTTGCTTATGACATTGTCTTGTCATAACAGGCTGAGGATATTGACAAGTTACTGAATAGCATGAACAAATTCTGAACAAAGATTTTAGACTGAATGTAAATCAAAGCAAGACGAAAGTGATGATATATAGCAGAAATTATACCAATAAAATTAGATAAAACAAAAAAATAGAATCCAATACAAGAGGTAAGTGAATTCTGCTACTTGGCAAGAAAAATTACAACCAATGGCCAAAGCAGGAATGATGTTAAAAACAGAATAGCACTAGCAAAAAGAACCTTCATGGAAAAGATAAGTTTTAGTTTCAAACACTGTGGAACAAATCACTTTATAGTAGCAAAACAGTGACTTTAGAAATATTAGAAACAAAGAAAATTTAAGCATTTAAAATGTGGTGCAACACAAGAATATTGAAAATTAAGTGGACAGAAAGTACAAAATAAACAAGTTTTAGAAGTTATAGGTGAGGAAAGACATTTGTGGAAGAAGCTTACAGAAAGATGAGATAGGCTGGTAGGTCATATTGTGATACCTGCTGGATTGGTTAATTTGTTAGTAGAGGGAATCATCAAATGTAACAACTATCAAGGAAGACAGATTAGAATATATGAAGCAGATAATTGAGGACATATATACAAAGGGATATATAGAAATGAAAAGGTTAGCACAAGATATGAAGGGATGGAGGACTGCTTCAAACTACTCAAAAGACTGATGACAGCAAAAATAAATAAAAATAGAAGCAATAAAGGAAGTGAAACAAAAATTTGAACATGTGTGTTCAAAGAGGGAACAAATCAACATTGTCCTCTTAGCAGAACAGATAATATTGTTCAGTTATTGAATAGAATAAACAAATTACTGAGGGAAGATTTTTGACTAAATGTTAAATAAATCAAGACTAAAGTAATAAAATGGAGCATAAATGATAGCACTAATAATAAGTTAAATATATATTCAAACTAAAGCATTTAAAATGTACTGGTATACAAGATGCTGAAAAATAACCATCAGAAATAGTGCAAAATAAATATATTTTGCAAATGGTGAAAACAGAAACAAGTTTCATTAAGAATCTTATAGAAAGAACATAGGATGGTTGGTCATATTTGGAGATATACATGATTGGTTAATTTGTTAGTAGACTAAACAGTCAAAAGGATGACCTGTAGAGCAAGGCAGATTAGAATATATAAATCAGGTAATTGAGGACATTGAGGGGTATGTTGAAATTAAGAGGTTAATCTAAGACAGGATTAAATCAAACAAGAGACTTATGAAAAATCCAGTTTCATCTCCACAGAAGCACAACATTTTTTCACCTTACTCTAACATCAGATTTCCTGAAACTTCCTTTAGATAGATTAATCTCAGTGTCAACCGCTAATTATAAATTCAAATTTCAAAATGTACTATATAACAACACTACCCTTCAGTTACCACCCCATATCAAACATTCCAGAAAATTATACTAAATGCTTTCTAGCTCAGCTCCAAGTCTTTCACCTTAACTACTACAGTCACCAAGCAAAAATTTAACAATTGAATGTCCACAAATACTTCCAAGCTTCCTTCAACTGCATCTGAAACAAAAAAAACAACTCATTTGAAGCTAACAATATTTCATGTAACATCAGTTTTCTTAGCAAATACACATTACAAAAAAAAATTTAAAAAATCAAAAATCAGAGGACTAATCTCTATGTAATTGCACTAATATTTTGATACTTTGTGCCTTATTTGTAACCAGTAATCTTTAAAATCAGCACCTTCCCCTATTAACCTGTTTTTCTTAGCTAATAAATTGCCATATATATTAAATACTCTTAACTATGTATAATCATAGGAGTACAATTAAAAACTTCTTTGATGCAGCAATTGAAGCCGTATATAATATTGGAAAGCAGTCAGCATCAGTTGGTCCTGAATGCCCCTTACATTTGACTTGGACCAGTAATGCCCCTATAATCTCTTGGAATCAGCCCCACTGAGGGCCACTACTATACACAAAATCTAGAGTACCAAATACTTCATCAAAATAAACATGTCATATCCTTTAAAAGTTTAAAAATAAGACCAAAAAACAAATTGTGTAAAAGTATAGCTGCTAAAACATTACATCATCTAGAAGTTAAGCCAAATTTGTAACACCAGAAATGTTCATTTATCTGAAATACACATTCAACTTGCCAAATAAACAAAGGTTCATACAACTACATCATCACCCTTATAAATTTGAATTTTGCCAATTATGCTTCATCATATAAGCTATACCAGGACACTCCATGGTTCATATTCCACACTAAACTGTAGGTCCCAGAGGAAAGGATCTGGCTGTCCTACCTCTGACACAATTGCTTAGTATGCCTCCATCAGGAGGATCCATCCAACCTTCAGGTTGTGGACTACATCAGGTTCTTTTTTTATGCTCCAAAAGCATTTCAAAAAATTTACAGAGTTATTAAACCTTACATACTCATCACTCTCCTATATGCCCAATCCCTCCACTTCCCATATTTATTTTGAACCATCTAGCATTATTCTTAAATGTTTTTATTTTTCTAGTTTCCATCAAACTATGCCTTTCAATCAGCAGAATAATTATTTTAATTCTTCATCATCATCTTCATCTGAGGCAGCTTCCAGCCACTATCCGGGTCTACTGGGAACAAAACCCTCACCATCACTTACTATCAAACCACCATCTATCTCTTCTTCCACTGTCTCCCAATTTCCTCCTCTTTCATCCACACATTTCTTAACGCCTTTAATCCATCTGTCCCTCAGTCTTCCTCTAGGTCTCTTCCCTTTCAGTTCCATGTCTAGCATCTTCCTTGGTAACTTCTCTCCCATCCTCTTTACATACCCGTACTACTGTAACCTAGATTTTTTAATTCTCTGTTGTAGTGGTTCTTCCTTTATAAACTCCCTGATTCTCTCCTTATTTTGTCTCTTCTTGTTACTCCTAGTCTACTCCTCTGAAATTTCATTTCCACAGATTGTACTCTCCCTTTGCCTCCCTCCATCAGCCACGTTTCCAACCCAAATGTTAAAATTGGCACAACGTATGTTTTATAGATTGCCTCTTCACCCTTTTGTGGGACATCCTTAATCCATATAAGACTTCTAATACTTTCAAAAAATCCATCTGCACATCTTCCTCTTTCATTTATCTCCATCCTGTTTCCTTCATTTTATTCAATACAGCTTCCCAAGTACATTTGACTATTTAGTTGCTCTCCTCCAAGTGATATGCCTATGTCCATCCTATTCTTCTTTCTTGTTGATATAATCACTTCTCTTTTTTTCACAGAGAACTTCATACCATAAGCTGCCACTACTCTCTCCCATATATCCAGCTGATCCTGCACCTCTCATCCTCTCCCGTAACTAATAGGCAGGGCCGCCGTAAGCGGGCGTGCAAGGCGTGCACCGCACGCGGGCGGCACATCGAGGGGGGCGGCAAAACGAGTGATCGACAGTGGCCGCCATGAAATTTCCAGCGTATTATGTAGCGGGGCGATTTTTTTTTTTTTTTTTAGCTCAGCAGCTGCTTCGGGCGGCCGGCGACACTCGGGATGGCAACAATGGGGGCGGCAAATAATGTTCGAAAGGGCGGCAATCTCACAGTTTTTTTAACCCGGTTCGGAAATTTCCTAAATCCACTACTGCTGTAATTTGACAGGGGGCGGCATAATCGGTATTGCACGCGGGCGCTCAAACAGCTAGCGGCGGCCCTGCTAATAGGTCACCTACAAATACTATTGCTTTCATTTTTCCTTCCCCAATGCTCTGCACCACCTTCAATATTTCATCCGTAGCTACAATAAATAACAGGGGTGATAGTGCACTTCCTTGTTTTAGTCCCTTTTTCAAATGGAACCATCCAGTCTTATCCCTTCCCATTTTGCACAGCTCTTACTACCTTCATACATATCCTTCATTCTTTCCACTATCTCCATTTTTACTTAATTTTTCCTCAGTCCTTCCCACACTTTGTTTCGGCTGAGGCTG